>APFE031757770.1:89787-111866 GCA_000404065.3 Pinus taeda
CATGGCATCCACTCATGCAAGCAAGGAAGCAGTTTGGTTGCAGAGATTGTGTTCAAGTATGGGGTTAGTACAGGGAGCTATAAGGATAGATTGTGACAGCCAAAGTGCAATTTCTTAGCAAAGAACCCTGCTTATCATTCAAAGACAAAGCACATTGATGTTCAGTATCACTTTGTGAGGGATATGATAGAAGACAAAAAGGTGTTGCTGGTAAAGGTGGACACTTTGAGAATACTGCAGATGCATTGACAAAATCTATGAGCTCTGAGAAGTTCTCTTGGTGTAGAGAAACAATGGGCGTTTCAGGGCTGGAAAAATGACTAAGCTCTCCTGTGGCCCCCTGTGGAAAGAAAACAACAAGTGGGAGATTGTTGGGTTGTGTTATATTCTTTCCATGACTAACCTACGTAGTGAACCAGGGGGTTAGAGAGGGGGCGAAGCCCCCCCTTCGTTGCGCCGATTGCGCAGCGGGGGGTGGCAGCCCCCCCCTGTCCGGGGGGTTTGAGGGGGGCGGGCCCCCTCTATGGGGTCCGAGGTAGCGCCCTGAGAAATTTTTTTTTTGGACCCTATATTAGGTTGGGCGAACCTACCTATGGTTTTCGGTCCATGGTTTTGGACGCGATGGTTTTCTGTCCATGGTATTGAATGCTTCGGCATGTATAAATATGTATTGTAACATGAAAGGAATATAATGAAAAATCAAGCTGGTAGTCTCGGTTTTGGGATCCAGGGGAAAATCTCTGTGCATATGTGTTTTATGTGTTATGCTCTCGCATTGTTTATTTTCTTTGTTTTAGTATGCAGGTAATTTCTTTACAGGGTTAAAACCTACACAGTAGACCATAAATTCCCAATCACTATCCACACTTGGTCCACTCTCATGCTTCCCTCCAACAATCCACGAGTGACCAATCCTTGTTGTAGCATCTGCTCCTAGTTAGGGCATCCAACACCTAGGAAACCCCTCCACATGGCTTCTAATAGAGTTCCAAAATGTCCTCTCCTAGGACACCATCCACTAGCATCAATTCAACCTTAACACATTAATACAATACATACCGATCCTTTCTCATCATTTGCGTCACCTTGATGCAATATTCTACATGATCAACCCTCACTCGCACTATCTACAATTGCGTTCCTTCACTCACGCGAGCGTTACTGCACTTATGCATTACTGCACTCACACGTTCCTACACTCATGTGTTCCTACACTTGAATGTTCCTACACCTACGTTCCTACACTCATGTGTTCTTGCACTTGCATGTTCCTGCACTTGTGCGTTCTTGCACTTGAGCTTCCTTTCTTGATGTGAAGACTATGAAATATGCTTTTTGGATGTGTCTATATGCCTCATGATTGACCTATATTTATAGGCATCAAGTGGCTCCAACGAATTTCTCTTTGGGCACTACTTTAACCTCAAGATGACCTGCCCAACTAAACAAATTTACCTATCTTAACTTCAAAAATTCATTTCTCTTCAACCACAACTCGGAAGCAGATGATTTTCAATGCGTCATATTTGTCTCAATGAGTATTATCATCCTCATCCATCACATGTCGAAATATCTCCATAATTTTTTCCCCAACATCGATGGGTGAAAAACCCCAAGCTTGGATTTCAAGCCCACAAGGCCATTTCTGGAGCTCATTCCTCCAAATCCTCGATCCTCAAGGCTTGGAGTACCTCCCAAGCTACAAAAATCAACAACACTCAAGCTACCTTGTTTTCTCCTACTAAAAAACAAAAAAGAGATGTAAACCTATTTGTATTGAATATACCATCATTAGTAAGTTTGCTTTCATTGAAAAACTATCATAAGTAGCTTTCTTTTCCAACTAAGAACCAAAGGAGAGATGTAAGCTTGTTTGTATTGAATAAACTAAGATAAGAAGCTAGATTGTGATGATCCAAATGGTAAGCAAGAAAAGTCTTTCCCAGCCACGGTAACAACTTATGGGCCCAATAACCAAGGAGTTATGTCTGACCCCTGAGCTTTTCCAAATTAAAATCAAAGAAATTATGGCTCTACCGAGCTAGATACCATAAACCTCGAGACGTTAAAAATGGTACAAAACCCATGAAACTTAGGTAGAAAATGGAGTTTCTCAATCACTTTATTAGCACTGCATCTAGCAATGGGAATTTCACATAATCACTTACGAAATATTTAGATATTTACTGACTTAAATAACTATGGCCTACATTATTCCCATCTACATGCATGCCTATTTTTGTAGCCACATCTGATGCATAACTCGTTTATCAGATGTTTGTGGACACATTGAATCATGTAGGTTGATAGTCTATAATAAGAAAAAATAACAGAGATTATTCAATTCACATTTAACCCACATGTGAATAAATGAATGACATATTGTTTGTAAAATACTAATGCAGTTTGTGAGACATTACATACATGGAATGAACTACTAAGAGCAAGCATTATCTGTGTATGAACGAAGTTGGGAAATTATAGTGTACACTTACTATCCAGGAAGAACAACAGGAGTAGAAGGAGGAATTCGTTCCAAAAGCACACTCACCACCTCATCAACCACGAGGCTTTCATACACAAATACATTGTGTGACAAGGTCGTTGCAGCCATCAAGTCACTCCCTCTAAACCTTTGCCTAGAGAGTCATGTTGAAGAAATGTTTGTTCTTTAGATGTGCTCCATCGATTTCAAATCATCTCAATTTTCAATTTATAAATTTCAGATGTCCAAGTCAGCACTGAGATAGGCCCTTTGGAATCACCTAAATTGTTTCTGAAAGGAAAATCTCCTAGTCATGAAATTTAAATTCAAATTTTTATTCAATGGTATGAGAAATCCTTGGGGATGTGTGGTGGAAAAAACAATACACCCATCCTACTCCAGTGGAATTGGATATCATCTAAACACAACCGAATGGAGACTGATGTAAGCCAATTAAAAAACTTGCACACCATATGCTAACATCATTCCATAAATAACAAGATAAGCCATACATCAGCTTCTCTGGAAAAAAAATTGGAAAAATGGTTGTAGCACCAAAATTCCATGACATCATTTTCTCTGTCCGACCCATCCATCCATTTTTCTGATTTTTTTAAACTTTGTTTTCCTTAGATTTTAACTTTTCCTTTGCCTAATAAATGAAATCCACCACACAACATGGCTTAAATCACACGATGTAGCCTTCAGAACCAAAGTTTACCAGATAATATCACACAACAAATGTAATTATCAGACTCCATCTCATTGAAATAGACTTCCTGTTCAATATGCCCAAGAATCAAGTTGCATTATCTTTGTTGGGTTGTATGCTCTTTCACTTGATGTGCCATCTGCAAATTCTTAGATTCACTGTGTAGAGATTTTGTAGGTCTAGCATTCAGATGAAACTTTTAGCCATCCTCAGCAGAGATAATAGCAAGTAAAGAATGAATGAGTGAGGCAATGAAAATATGGAGACAATGCAGTGATGGAAATAGTCTCAATTATTGTTTATTTGGATATCCAATTTCCTAAGAATGGATTGGATAAAAAATTTAATGGATAAATTAAACTGGAAAAAATATCACACAGCTATAATAAGAAATCCTTATTGACGAATTGACAAGTTAAGAAAGTCTAAATGATTTATTTTATGTTCTCAACACACAAACACCTTAGAAATCAACAACCAAAATAACATGATTTGGGATTTTTTCATTTAGGACTATCAGAATTGAAGTTTATCACTGATTGAGAAATAAAGCTTTCATTGTTTCCATTTGAATAGGTTTTCTCTGTAGCTGAGCTCACTGGTTTCTTGCTTTTCTTGTTGGGATCTGCAAAGATCACACATAGAGCTCAAGAAATTGTTCTTGTAGCTATCACATGCATTTTCTACCTGCACCTCCTATGGGGCCTCTTATCATCAAACAAAAAACTTACAATCATCGCCTCCAGCACATGGGGAGAGTCCTCTAAGCACTTGCATTAATTCTGCAAGTGACTCAGAGTCGTCTAAAGTTTTCTTCATGTTTCCATTCGAGCCTGCTTCAATAGCTTTTGAGATTAGACAAACCTTTGGTAAATCACCCGAAAAAATTATTTTTTATCACTCTTTTCGTGTTGTTTGTTTTTCTTAACCATGAATGAACGTCTCCTATGTGATAATGTCTTTGTCAATCAAAAGGCGTTGAAATTTATCACAAATTTGAGCATTTACCCCTCCTTCCCTTGATCCTAGATCTGAAAAGTTTATTGACTTCATTGGGTTTTTGAGATACTACTAAAACCTTACATATTGAATGTACATTTGCAACAAAAGACAAGCAATAGGTATTTTGGTTAAGATTTCAATAAAAAATTTTAACCAAATTATGCTTCTATCAGTTTCCTATATACGAGAGATGATAAAGATCATTGTTTTGCTTTCTATTTCACCAAACACTTCCATTCAATGTTTCTTTCACCGTATGCATTAAAAATAGTTTATATCATGCTCCAAGTTCCTGATTCTATATTGAATGGTTTTATGAAAAATTGTAAGTGAATTCATCAAAACCCTATAACCTAATGATCCCTATCACCAAATCATGGTGTCTATTCCTTATTTCTTGTTCTGTATATGTTTCCAGTATAGAAATCTATAGGAAATGTGTCAAAAATTTGTCTAAAGCATATCCTTTCCAATCACAGGAAACTTCTAAGGGAGTTTCTAGATCATATTAAGCAAACTACCTTTGATACCCACCTGCGACAAATTTCATCATATATGTTTTTTTCTTTTTCTCTCTCGAGATATACATCATTTCTGCATTTCCTTAAACTTTGAAATATGATGTTGGGGAATTTTTTGACATTATTTCACATCAGGTGATATAACAATAAACAGTTCCAGATCTGAAGTGATGAGTGCTTGCACCTATCTAAATTCACCTAAAATGTATCTTAAGCCTACTTCATGGTCATTTTAGTGTTACCTTTTGTTCAATAATCTGTTTTTCTACTCGCATAACAACTATCAGCTTGTGAAAAGTGGTCAATATGTCTGGATATAGTAGGATTCATAAATATTGATTTTTTTTTTTAGGAATAATTGAAAACTTTTTTTCTTTAGAAAATGAACAATAAAAGCTTTGTTTCTTTAGAGGCTTTGCTTCAGCTATCTATTTTTCTTGTAATAGACAAAAAAAATGAATGTTTATATCTAACCTTTTACTGAATAAGTGAAGTTATAAATTTTTGCTCCAGCTATCTATTTTTCTTGTAATAGACAAAAAGATGAATGTTTATATCTAGCCCTTTACTAAATAAGTGAAGTTATAAATTTTTGTATCGTGTGTAGTAACATATTTAAAACACAACAATGAAGGCATCACAATGTTCAGAGTTATATTGGATTGTGGTTTTTTATATACACTATTAGCCTTTGAATTCTCTTTGGTTATGTGGATTATTAGTGAAGTGCCTGTCTTGTCATAAGTTTGTTATATTTTTTTCATATTTGAGGTGTGTATTAGTCTTTAGATTTAAAGGCCAACCTAATTTCCTTGGCTTTGGAGATTTTCTATTTTATGGTCTAGCTTGCAAGTTAAAGGGTGAGCAAAATAATCAATAATCAATTTTTTTTTAAATTGCTAACACCCTTTCATGTAATCCCACTTTGTTTGTTTAAGTATTTGAATTAATTGACTTTTTCAACAATTCATGGCATTTCTTTTAGTTTGCCTTAATATTCTAGAGTGCCTCTTATGCTTATGGTCCTCTACAATCCATAGTTGTATGGTTTCTAATTGGAAGTTGTATATGGTACACTAACATAGTTTAGATGGATGGCACTAAAAGTCGCATTGCGTCAACCAAAGTAGATCATGCAAGAAAACAATTCAATCAACATATAATATATCCCACCTTACATAATTTTCAACAACCCAAACATTTCTCCAAGAAAACACAAGAGCACAAACACATTTACACACATGTGAAGTACTTGTCTTTCTATCCATACATTTCCATAGATCTGAAATGGATCTTCTAATTTTCCATTCTATTTCTATTTTTTTGAAAGAATTTAAATAGTAATAAAATTGCCCTCCAAATATCCTTATAAAAACTAAGGATTCCAAGATTACAAATTTCAAAAAAATGCTTCTTTGTATGCTCCTATGCAAGTCAATAATCCATACTTAAAAGTCTGAATCTAGCAATACATTGCTCGACCTTGAGATCCCTGTGAATTATATGATGTTTTGCATGACATTCAAGATAATCTAGAGTCTAAACCAGATAGTGCAACACATGACCACATGAGTTAGAGGTACATTAGATTATCTCACCCCTGAATATGCCATGCGGGGAGAAAACTTCTAAAAGTTGCCATTTGTTTTGCCATCATGCCTTGTGAACCCATGAGTAAGAGATCTAGCTATGGAAAATGAAAATCCTCTAAAAAGATTTGAACCTTAGTAATAAAATACATGTAAAAATGTCTCCAATATTGATTTCTCAATTTAATGGTGCATGTACTATTGGAAACATCTGTCAGAGATACCTGAAATGTTGTTGTGCGTTTTAAAGTATGAAGCAAAGAGGATACACCCCTAAAACATCTCAAGGCTATACCGGAATCTAGAAATGGCATAACAAATTTCAGTGTCGTTTAATTAGCCTTCCCCATTATTTTCACTATCTTTTTCTAACAAGCGACCGTAGTTGCACCAAGTACATGTATTGTTGAACTTGCTCTTTAGCAGAAAAGTCAAAATAGTCATGACTAAATATAAGTGACTGAAAAATAAGCACAACCTATCTAAATGAAATAAATTATAAAATCTTCTTGTCTTTAATTGTGGTCTAGGATGATGGAGGTGGAGAGGAACTACATCGAATATATGAATGTCTAAAATCCTTAGATGTTGCAACAACAAAAAAGTGATCTGCGGAAATTTATTTGTCTTAGGTTTTGATAAAAAAAAGTGCAAGAAAAAAAGACAAGTGACTTCTCCGGTGGTTGTTATAGGTGAATAACTCTGGCATAAGCATTATTCATGAATCCTACAGTTCTGTTATTAGATGAATCTACAAATAATCTTGTTGGGTATTTCTTTTATGTGTTGAGTGTACATTTAATGGTTTTTTTTTTTTTTTGAGATTTTCAATAGTCTCTTTCAAAGATTCTATCTTTGATGTTGTTGTTTAGTCTAGTTTTCAGATCTTGAATTTGACTAGTGGATGCCTGACCTCCATTAAGACATTAGAAACCCTTCTATTTAAAATGTAATGGTATATATATTCAAAAGTTAAAAAACCCAAAACACTATCGACGTGCCCTTGCAACTCTTGGTGAAATGCTAGTAATTTTTTTTTTTATAAATGAAAGTTTTGATTTAATTAATAACAAAAATTAACTTTTTAATATTATAGCTCTCATAGACAAAATTAAAAAAATATATAACTTCATATTAAAATATCCTCATAAACCCGAAATAACATTAAATTTGGAATATAGTGTGTTCACACAATACAAGTTTTAACATTAAATTTTCTTTTTTCATAGTAAAAGTACCCGTGACTTTTGTGAGTATATTTTTTAATTAATTATTTATTTTTTTCCATAATTTACATTGTCGTGTCAGTATCAATCACATATAACTGACAGACAACAAAGATTTTATGTTAACTTGTGAGGAATGACGTCAACGATGTTGACATGGTAGCCACATTATTCTAAAGTAGCCCACCTCAACATCTTGGTGGTCTGTCTTGTACAACGATTTCAAAGAATAATCCAACAACGCATGTAATAAAAGGAAATCACCCCACCAGGCACAACAACGAACTTACGATATATGCAATAAAATATTTGATTTGATTGACATACTAACCATCAAAATCACAATGTACCAAATTACTAAAATTGTATCCACTTCACTTGTATCATGCTATCAACCCAGGACGACATGGTGATACAACCGATGTATTTATTGGTTCGTTAATCGAGGTAATGAGCAATAAGATGTGCAAATTGATAGATAATCCAGTTGAAGATAAATAAATTAAATTATGGTTAAAAAATAATAAGTTTCGATTTGCAATATCTTTTTTTTGCTAATGTAAGAGACTATCCTTCTATTTCATTATCCAAAAAATAAAGTTACAACATTTATAAAAAGCATTTACGCTTCAAGGACTCAGGAAAACCTGTCATTCTGATCTAGAAATGACCTTCCCCTCAGCAAGAACATAGCTAACCTTACAAATAAATCCTAAGGTTAGACAAAAGGAAATTTGACCGAATTTGAAACACCGAAAACTCCTACTACAATGTCTCGAAAGGTGTGATAGTACTGATGGCCCCACAAAGCTGCACAACCAAACCTGGCCGTTGATTCATACAGTGAAATCGGACGGCACAGATAAATGTCGCATCACCTAACTGACCGAAAGATAAGGTGCGATGGAAGGTGGTATTTCTGACCACCCCTTGCCACGCATCAGGAGCCCAGTGGAATCTCTCCCACAATACTCGATACCATTTACCACTCTGAAGCCAAGAGATCACCCAGAAACTGCTTTGTGCCTGGTTTTCTCCTACGTATGCGAAATGTAGGAAAATAGCTGCCGCCCGAAAGAACCAACCACCTTGCTTGCGAGAGTTCACTTCAGAACTGGTTTTCGAGATTGCCGCTGACTGAGAATAGACCTCGGTGCTACAATCCGAAGTAATGAGGAGATAGGACAACTCACACCTGGGTATAAAGTAACTAGTCTAAGCTTGCCCTTTATCCAGGAACCAACCGAAGTACTGAGATTGAACGTGCTTAGAAACCTTCATTCCATACCTTTTACTTTGGCCCAATATTTAAAAATCTCTCTGTCCTCTACCGCTTGTTCATTGGAGAGAGCTTTAAATCTACTCTGAGGTGTCTCCTACAACTTCAGCTCAATTCTGCACTCTGAATTAATCACTCCTTGATTGGCCAGAGTATCCGCTAATTTATTGGCTTTTCTTCGAACATGGTTGAAACTAACAGTTCGAAGACTCAGGAGATGATTTTGAATTCTCTGATACACTTGAATTAGTCTCCAGTGTTTCAAGACCTTCTTTGGCGTTGTTCCATAACTGATTCTCTTGACCGTGTTGATAGAGATCTCTGAATCTGCTTCAACAATGACATTGGAGCTATAACTCAGTTTCAGAAGCTCTAAACATTGTTCCAATGCCATTAATTCAACCATATTGTTGGTGGCTAACCCTAAATGGCAGTGGAAAACAAAGATGATGTTTCCTTCTTCATCTCTTAACACACCTCCATAACCAGCTGTTCCAGGGTTGCCTTTTGAAGCACCATCAATATTGCATTTTAGATAACCTTTCAGTGGAGGATGCCAGAAATCCTTCTCCGTATCAACATCTTTTTCCTTTTTTCATTGTCCATGGGGAATGATCTCATGCAACCCCAGTTGCATGAGAGTTCTCAACTCATATTTAGTAGGAGGATTCTTGGGATAATTGCGGACAGTGGTGTTAACTGTCTCCTTAATTTGCTTCAAGATCAGATCCAACAGGTGAAGAGGAATAGTTTTTTCCTCCTTGAAAATTCTTTTATTTCTTTCTTTCCAAACATTCCAGATAATGAAGCTTGGCGTGAAGGCCCAGGCCGAATTAAGGAGCTCATTTTCCGAAAAGTTCCTTCTCCACTTGTTTAGGGTGTTAATTATACTTTCTTTATCTTTGTCTGTTTGTTGAAAAATTGTGGCAAAAGAATTCCACAACCAGGTGGTGAATGTGCAGCTATTGAGAATGTGCTCCATTGTTTCCTCTTGCGCTTCACATCGCTGACATCTAGAAGGCCCAATAAGTCCCCTTTTCCGAATATTGTCCCAAGTTAATATTTTCTTGTGATGAACTAACCACATGAATAGCTTGATCTTCATCCACCCTTGATGGTTCCAAAGTTGTTGTCAGGATTTGGCCAGAATGCAGGAATCAAGGGTCAGGATTATCCTCTTTGCTTCCCTAAGATTAAAGGTAACTTCTTTATTGAGGCCCCATCTTAACTGATCCTGTCCCTCTGTTACCAAGATTTTCCTTTGTTTTAATATACCCATAAGTTCCTCTGTCTTTATTTTTATGGGACTCTCATCTCTGCAGTCTATGGTTCTCCAATTTCTCCACTTTCCAGTGTCGTGAGGAAGATTCCAGAAATCTTTCACTTTGATTAATCCTTGGGAGTCTGTTTCTTGCTTGAGGCTCATAAAGTCCTCTTTTAACAGCATTGGTTCTTGTTGCCATTTATCTTCCCAGAAGAAAGCTAGATATCCTTCTCTAATTTCCCAAAAACTGTTGTTTTGAACTAGGCTTCTATTTTCCCAGGCTTTATTCCAGATGTAAGAGCCTTTTATGTTTCCCGACATTCTTATAAGATCTTTTTTTTGCCAAGAGCTTGCATATTTTTCTTTCCAGGTCTTGGCCCAATGAGCTTCTGGTTCTTTAACCCATCTCCACCAGATCTTAGCTCCCAAAACTTTACTTAGAATCTCCTGATCATCTAAGCCTAGGCCCCTATGACTCTTGGGTTTGCATAGTTTTTCCCAAGAAACCAGAGCCCATTTCTTCCTTGTTTCCTCTTTTCCCCAAAGGAAATCTCTCTGGATATTCCTGAATTGCTATAACACACCTTTGGGGGCTGGGAGGGCTGATAAAAAGAACACAGGGATAGATTGCAGAACAGCCTTGACCAGAATCAACCTGCCAGCAAGGTTCAATGATCTGATAGTCCATTTTTTGACTTTGTCTTACATCTTGTTGAGCACCGGTTCCCAAATACTCTTGTGCAATGGTCTGGTTGTGAGGGGAATTCCCAAATACTTTGAAGGTAGGGAATCCCTTTGAAAGCCCAGAATTCTGGAGATATTTCTCTGAATGGCAATGTCAGTATTAAAGAAAAATATTTTAGATTTGGAGAGATTGACTTCCATACCTGACACCAAGGCAAAGTCAATTAGGATTTTTTTGTAAGTCAAGGCTTCTTTGACTGTGGGAATTCCTTGCAACATAGTGTCATCCACAAATTGTTGGTGAGTCATTGCCTGACCATTCTCCATTGACTGAAGGCCCTTAATTATTCCCACAACTTTGGCCTATTTAATGGACCTACCCAGTCCTTCCATCATGATGATAAAGAGAAAGGGAGAGAGAGGATCTCCCTGCCTTAGGCCTCTAGAAGGAGTGAAGATCTCTGAGGGCGAACCATTCACTAAAATCAAAAAGCCGGAAGAAGTAACCAGAGCCATAACCCATCTGACCCAGTTGTGATCGAACCCAAAAGCAGAAAGGACCTTCTTGACATAGATCCAGTTCACCTTGTCATACGCTTTGGCAATATCTAATTGCATGATCATACCAGCCTGCCTTTTGCTGGTTAGCGTGTGAACTACTTCATGGGCTTGAATAATGTTGTTTAAGATTTGTCTGCCTTCCACATAACCAGATTGTTCCCCTAAAATTAAAGAAGGAAGTAAAGGTTTGACTCTACTAGCCAGAACCTTGGATATAATTTTGTAAACCACATTACATAAAGGAATGGGTCTGAACTTATCAACAGTCAGGGTTGAATCCTATTTGGGAATCAGGGAGATGAAGGAGGTGTTGAGGGCTTTTAGAATAGTCTTGTTTCTTCTGGAGTCCTCCACCACATTCAGAATATCCTGTTTGACAATGTTCCAACATGCCTTAAAAAAGTCTACATTGAAACCATCTGGTCCTGGAGCTTTGCTATTCTGCATGTCTTTAATAATGTCACTGACTTCATCTTCAGTTACTGGTTTATTCAGGTTAAAATTGTCCTCTCTAGACACCAGCTTAGGGATATTTTTTGTAATTTCCTTGATGCATTGCTCTCTGTTTAGATTGTTTTCCTTAGTGATGCCTTTGAAATGCTACACCAACATTGTTTCGATACCCTTATGAGAGGTCTGAAGCTCCCCATTTTCATTCAATGTCGAAGAGATTATATTGTGAGCTCTATTGGCAATGGTGGATCTATGGAAAAATTTGGTATTACGTTCACCTTCTTTGAGCCATTGAACTCGAGACTTTTGTCTCCAAAAGATTTCCTCTTGTTTACATAATTTCTCCCATTTATGATGGTATTTATCAGCTTGCTC
The DNA here is from genome assembly GCA_000404065.3 of Pinus taeda. Taxonomy (NCBI): domain Eukaryota; kingdom Viridiplantae; phylum Streptophyta; class Pinopsida; order Pinales; family Pinaceae; genus Pinus; species Pinus taeda. The sequence goes on from APFE031757770.1 coordinate 101,939, forward strand.
ACTTTTGACTTTATCAAAACCATCAGTGATCAGTGCTTGATTGAGTTCTTGAAGTTTGATTTCCACTGATTTTTTATCCACAAAAATGTTGCCAAACTCCTTGTTCCATTCTTTGAGCTTGAGTTTAATGTGCTTGAGTCTTTTATGAAGGAGGAACATTTTAGTGCCCTGGCTCTGCAAATCTTTGGACCACCATTTTTCAACATTGTTGATGAAATTTGGGTGGGTGAGCCATATATTCTCAAATCTGAAGGGTCTATTCCTAGGAGAATCGATCCCCTTGATTTCTAATTGAATCGTCCAGTGATCAGAGCCACCAAAGGGGAGAACACTAGCTGTAATTTCTCTATTTGTGAGCATAAGCTCCTCTGATAACAAAAATATGTTTAACTTGGAGGTGACCTATGCCTCCCCTCCTCTTTTATTGTTCCATGTGAAACGACCATTGTGCGTTTCAGAGTCCACTAGTTTCATATCCTTTGTGAAGGTTTGGAATGCTATGGAATCTTTACTTAGCAGTCTAGTACCGCCTTTTTTTTTCCGAAAGAGATTTAATCATGTTAAAATCTCCTCCCATGACCCAAGGAATTTCTTCATGTCTGCTTCTAAGATCAACCAGGGATTCAAGAAACCCGAGTTTCTCTTCTATTCTTTGAGGCCCATAAATGTTAGTGACCAGGAAGGTATCTGAAACCCCTACTAGTTGAAAAATTACTGATAAGTAATTTTTAGATGCCTCTGCATCTGTTATGCTAACTTTTTGTGGGTCCCATAGAGTTAGGATGCCCCCCGCTGTGTTCTCTGCTTTAACTTCTAGAAACTTAAATTTGTTAAGCCATTTACTGTGGATCTGTTTTAATTTTTTAATAGAGCATTTTGTTTCCTGAAGGAAGATTATGTCCGGCATTGCTAGTTTCATTCTGTTACTTAGCATTATTTGTTTTCTTTTACTACCTAGACCTCTGATGTTCCAAGATATGAACTTCATAATTAAAGATTTGTAAAGGAGTAAATGGTTAGGTCTTTCATCTTACTCGAATCTATCATTAGCTTTCCACACTCCATTAGGAGCTTGTTTTGTTTTTTTCTGCCCCTCTTCTTTCCTGGATTTCTAGTCACTAATCCTAAAGTTGATTTCATAGTTTTCACACCTTTGTGCTCTTGCTTGTGAATGTTTTTACCTTTATCCAACCCTCTTTCCTGATCTTTCCATAAAAACAACTGTTGTATTCTGTTGCATTCTTCTTGAGGCAGTGAGTATATTCCTCCCTTGGTTCCCTGCATCAAGAATCCTTCTAGATCCAGGTTCTCCTTATCAAGTATTTCCAGTAGTTCCTAATCTTCCAGATCTACTTCACTTTGGGTCATTTCCTGGTCCATCTCCATTTCTGTTTCACTCATCATCGTCTCTTTTTGATAACTAGTATCTTGAGAATGTTTGTTGTCTTATTCCTTCTCTTTTTCATTAGGACCTTCCTCTTGAGATTGGTTTTCTCTCGTGATTTCTTCATTCTCTTCCAGCAATTGAAACTTGTTCTGACTGACCTTCTGCACCTCGTTGGGTTGTTGCTTTGGCCCCTTTTTTCCCACTTTTCCTTTACTTGCCACTTTCTGAAAGATTTCAACCTCCTTCATTGTATTAGGTTTCCCTTTATTCTCTGCTTTACCAAGAGGGCAGTCTCTGAACAAATGTCCATGCTCATGGCATCTACGACATCTAAATGGGATATGCTCGCAGTCCATAGCCTGCACCCATTCTTCATCAAAACTTCCAAGATTACTTCCTCCGGAAGAGCTCCTGATAGATCTATTTCCACACATATCCTTGCGAAGGAGGTATATTTTCCCCTTCTTGTGGCTTCAGAAGTTTTCATAAAACGTCCTATTTTATTGCCAATGGCAGCTAGTGATTTTGTTTGCTAATAATCCATAGGTAGAGAATAGAGCCTTACCCAAACAGGGACCGAAGTGAAGGTTTCCCACTCTAGGACAAAGTTCATCTTCCAAGGCCTCATATAGAGACCGGCTGGTGCATAAAAGTAGGGTCCTCCTTCGAATATTTTGTCTTTGTCTTCGATGTTTGAGAACACCACTGTGAAGAATCCCTTTGACCCAAGATGTAGGTTAATGCTTCCTTTGGGTTTCCAGTGATACTTGATCCACATTTGTAAAGCTTTTTCAGTGGGCCAGAGACCCATGAATTTACAAATAATGGCGTAGGTCCCCATGTGTTCCCTGTGCGCCTGCAGAGCAGGATCATTTAATATTATTCTAGGAGTGATTTCTGCTTTTGGTTTGTAGGGTCCCTTTTGTTTTTTGTCTCTTGCACACTAAATTTTGTCTTCTTCCTCCTTGTCCTTTGTGCTATTGTTTTCCATGGTCTTGTTCCCGTCAGTTTCATTTTCCTTATCTTTGTTCCTGCCATCCACAAAACTTTTGCTGCTGATGATCGGTGTCTTGCCTTTGCCAGTTGCTGTGTCTTTGTAGGAGAGAGTCGAGCTCCCTCCTCTTGCGCCCTCCATTAGAAATGATTATCTGCACCTTTTTTAAACCCTGGCTAATCACTTCGGCTCTCCTTCGTCCCCCTTCCTATGCTTCTGGGTAGTCCTTTCACAATGCTTCCAGTTTCAATTTGCAATATCAAGCTATAGAAAGTTTACACTTTTTTTGTGAAACCTAAACTAATATAGGTTTGACTAAAAACCAATACAATATCTATTATATACAACAAGAATAATAACATGTGTACAATGTCATCATGATTATGTTTGTAAGACATTATAACATATGTACAATGTCCTCATGATTATGAGCAATATTGATATATAAATTTCATCAATTTCAAAATTACTACATCTACATCATATCATTATTTGATTTTGGAAAAATATTTGATTTTGGAAAAATATTCAATGGTATAAGAAAATTAAATGCTAAGATAGTATAAGATTTCGGAAAATAATAAATAGTATAACTTCTAAAGAATTTAGGTATACTTTTAAAATAACAAAATTATAAATTACATGTATACAACATCATCATGTTTATGTTTTGTGACATTTAATCACACCACTCACCCTCCAAGCAACCCTTGTATCACAAATTTCATCAATCTCAAAATGACCACATCATCTCCATCAAATCATGATTTTGGAAAATGTGATTAAAATAGTATCAAGGATAAAGTATTAAGATGGTATGAAGGCTAGAAAATAATAAATAGTATAATATGGTTAGTGATTAATAAATAGTGAAATATAATAAAAATAAAAACAGACATGTTTAAAGTTTCATATATATATTATAGTTAATTTATGCCATTACTATAAAGGATTTGTGTTTTGTAGCATTACAAAGATTCATTACTTTTTTTTAACTTCCATAGCCATTGTAAGGATCTGTTTGTTTCCTTCTTAAATATTTTATAGCAATTACATGGATCTAGTCTTTTTATTTCCAACTAGATTTTTTTTGCTATCGCACAATTTACATCTTAAAAAAACCAATAAGAAAAACAATGCAGAAATAAATAGTGAAATATAATAAAAATAAAAACAGACATGCTTAAAGTTTCATATATATATTATAGTTAATTTATGCCATTACTATAAAGGATTTGTGTTTTGTAGCATTACAAAGATTCATTACTTTTTTTTAACTTCCATAGCCATTGTAAGGATCTGTTTTTTCCTTCTTAAATATTTTATAGCAATTACATGGATCTAGTCTTTTTATTTCCAACTAGATTTTTTTTTGCTATCGCACAATTTACATCTTAAAAAAACCAATAAGAAAAACAATGTAGAAAACAAAATCTATTTATTGGTAGGTTGGCTAAGGAAATAACAAATCTATAAATTAACAATTCCAAAATAGTGCCTCCAAATCTAGCTCGTATTTGTTAGCCACTAATTCTTTAGAATATTATGAGGAGCAATGCAACATTATGGTTGAGTCCTTGTCCAAGGTTAGTTCCATTCATAAATTGAATCTCAATGACTCATGACCAAAACACCAACAAATACATATTCCTTGAATGCACTATCAAATTCCCATAAACATCCAACATCAACAATAATAATATAAATCGACTTTCCATGATCTTGACATAGTTGAGAACTCAACTCATCTCTTACTTTAAAAAGAGTAAGATGACTAATATGGGCAATGCTAATTATGGTAATGTCACTTCATGTTTAACGATCACAACCACCATTGCCACTACAAATCTTGAACATTCGAAAGAGGGCATAATATGCTTGCAAATTTTTAGTCTTTGAAGCTCTTTATGAGCCCAACTTTTGATTCCACCACTACATTAACCAATTATCCTACCCACAACTTATAATGGTACCTTTTTCCACCTTTTTCTTTAACTTCAAGAAGCATCATATGCCAGAGAAGCCAATTACTTTAGAACCCACTCTAAGAAAATCCATCGACACATTTGGATGATGGTGGAGCCCAATATATTGTGAAATAAATGGGAATAGGTGGACGGGGCATTGTGAAGCTCATTTATGGTATAATAACTACCAAAGAGGACAAACACTTAACAACAGACAAGTGTATGTAGGATGATATTCAAAAGACGAGAAATAAACATAGTGGTCTCGGTAATGAATATATGAATATCAAAGAGGGAAAATACATAAAAGCTTACCAAGCCATGCTTACGAAGATATATCAAAGTGAATATTCATAAGTTGTTGCAGAAGATGCTTCCACTGAACGCCATGTTGGATCTAAAGAAAAATGAGCATAATCAATTGAAGTAGAATTCTTGCTCCATGCAAGAAGACATTCTCAGATTTGGTTACCATTATCAATGCCTACAAAAAACCATTATTTGAAGAACTCCACAATGTTCCTCCTTTTGATGATGTGCTCATTCCAACGATGCACATAAACTTAGTGTTTCCAAAAAAACTCTTATTGCTAAAAATCTAATTGTTGGAATAATATTATACATACAATTTCACATTATCTAATGTTATTCCTAAACTCGGAGGAAAGCAAGGACATTTTTAGTCTAAACTAGGAGGAAATGGTAAAAAAAACCCAAAGGATAGTAAAAGCTTGCATAGTGATTAATAAATATTTAGCTATTATATATTTAAAGGGAGACACGGTCAAAGGTGACGTCCCTTATTTTGAATTCTATATAGAGAAAGTGATTTTATGTAGAATAATAAATTATTAGCAATGGAATACTAACTGTCCTGTGAGTTAGCTTGTGATTTAGCCTCTAGGTCATTATGCTTATCACAAGAGGACTCTAATTATTGATAAAGTATAAGAGAAATTCATTAAACTTACAATTTAACCATTATTACATCTTGTTGCATAAAGCTCTAAATATAGAATGGAGAATGTGTGCAATCCTAGATATCAATCTCATTCATCAATTTTTCCTTAAAATAGATATAGTCAACTAGTCAAATTTATAATTATGTTTAGAACTAGGTTTTTGTGTTAAGAGATATATAATCTAGTTCAGTGTGAAAGATATGTCATAAATGAGTGAGTGTAATGCTATAATCATGTATAAGAATGATATTACTATATTTAAAAAAACATCAATATGCATAAAATTTGTTTAAAATATAAAATGGACTAAAATAAAATTTATATAACAATATGAGTTATTACTTCATGTCCAAATATTGGTAAAGTATTGATCTTTCAAGTTATTGGCCTCCAAATATCAAATCTTATAAGAGAAACATTTAAATTTTAAATTTTATGTTATATATGTATGCATGCATGTATGTATTAAGGGCGCCTACAAACTCAAATGACGAAAATGAGATAATCTCTTATTGTAAGTTGGATACTTTAATACCACTCTATATAGTATTAGAAAAATAGGTAATGGGTTTTCCCAATTGCATGAAGATTTCTCCAAGTGCACATCCGTATGCATCTACCTCATTCTCAAATGCTTTGTTGATGCTACTAACACAATGGTTGAGCAAAAAAATCAACTTAATTCTTTGAAAGTTGCCTCTTGTGCCTATGCCAATTAGAGTTTCACTCCTTCTTTAGTTATATGCTTAATGGTACTCCACATAGGACAAGTGTTCAATGAATTTTCTTAAGTATTTGGAATTTCCCACAAACACATTAGTCTCAACCAATTCATAATATATTATACTTTGGTTGGGTCAATTCTTAGGTCATTTCCTTCAACCACAAAATCCAAGTATACAAATAAACTATGAAATAAATTCACACATCCTCATACTCTCTAGCTCTTGCTCAAGATGTTGAAGGTGTTTATCTTAGGTTCTGTTATTTACTAAGATGTCATCTTAGATAGATTATGACAAATCAATCAATAATGGTTCGAGGACCACATTCACCAACTTGATAAAGGTGGTGGGGACATTACACTATCTAACAACATTACCAACCATTCAAATAGCCCTTGCTTGGAGAAGGCAATTTTCCACGTGTCTTCTTCGTTGACTTTTACTTGGTGATAACTAAACTTGAGGTCAATTTTTGTAAAATAGATCACCCCATGTCATGAATCCAATAGTTAAATGATTGATCATAGTAAATATCTATTACTTACAATGATGTTGTCAAATGCACAAAAGTTGACACACACCATCCATAGACCATCTTTGTTAGGAATTAGTATTATGCACCATCCACAATGTTATGAATAAAATATATATTACATATAGTAAAAATAATATAAATAACAATAGACATAAAAATAATTAATTAAATAATAATTAGTAGGGAAGAGGTATGTCTCTACAGACATGACCATTCGTGAAAGGGTACTTACCTAGCTATATATACAAGATCCTCATTCTCAATTGTGTCATCATTCTTACTCATACATTTAATATATCATCGTGTATCTCAATGGAGATCTACATATTCCAAGTCTTCTGGATTATAATTGACATAAATTAAGAAACTTAAAAATGGCAAGAAAATATTGAAAAGCATACTAGAAGAACTCAACACGGAAAACATATCGAAGTCTTCAGATGTAGCTGACCAAGTTGAAGAAATAGGAATGAATACTGATTAAGTCAATATCAAAACTCAAGAAGATGGCAATCTAGTTGAAAGGAAAACATATTCAAATGTTGCAGTTCAGACGATGAAAATTCTAAGTGAAGAATATGTAATTAAATCAACAACATTAGTTTCTGAAGTAAATCAAGAAAATTCCAAACGTATGATAAGGGGAAATCAAACCAAAACAACCCTTTATCTACATTTGAATAACAAGGATAGACACCACAATCAATTTACGAATTTGTATTACTCAGAACATAAACAACAGACTTATGCTCCGAAGGAAAATGACGTCAGCACAGTACAATCTAATGATAACAAATTATCCCAACTATCAAGTAATTGTCAAGTTTCAGAAAAGATTAATTTAGGATGGTCTGATCCATTCTCAATGCGATAGTTTTGTTTATCACTTAGAAGATCACATCATCTTGTTTCGACGAAGATGACAGTTCCGAGGCAAGAAGACATTTGAAAGAGAACAAACAGATGAAGCCTTCACCAGTAAACTTTGAGGACAAAGTTTTTTGGAGAGGAAGGCAATGTTATGAATAAAATATATATTATAAATAGTAAAAATAATATAAATAATAATAGATATAAACAATGATTAATTAACTAATATTTAGTAGGGAAGAGGCATGTCTCTACAGACATGACCATTCGTGAAAGGGTACTTATGTGGCTATATATACAGGACCATCATTCTCAATAGTGACATCATTCTTACTCATATATTTAATATATAATCTTGTATCTCAATGGAGATCTACATATTCCAAGTCTTCTGGAGTATTTAAACTAAAAAATGGACTTTGATCGTTCCACACAATATGACACATTGGGTTGATGGTTCCTTGTCCCAAAGCTTTTGAATTTGCTTCTTAATTCTTCATTATTTAAGAAGGAAATCCTATAAAAACCTATGTTTGGTAACATTAAGTCTGCAATAATTGAATCTCATGTTCAATTTACCTCCTAAGAAGTAATCCTCTCAATGCTAAGAAAGTTTCTTATTATCACAATAATACACTACCAAAATCCTGCCATCTTTTCTACAATAAATCAATTAAATGTTATTATTCCTAATAACTATTATAATTTTTCTTTATAAGTAAAAACACAAGTTTTTTAATGATATTGACTCATCTCCTAATTTAATTAACATACACTAAAATAGACTTCCCCTTATACCAATTAACTTTAACTAAATACACTTCATATCTTTTACCAATACTTTAACTAAATACATTTCCTATCTTTTACTAATAATTGTTTTTACTCTCTTTTCAAAAATAACGTTTTCTACCTCAAAGATAAAAACTCAAAATAAATAAATTGTTGACACCTAATCTTTGTGATTGGGTGAATTTATGTAAATAGATAAATTAGAAATATGAACAGTCATCGGGAGATGAACTGAACAGTCTCTCCCTCATGTATATAATGAAGACCTACCTGATGGAATAAAACACACAAATCATTTTTGCCTTATGGAGTTACTGCCTGGGCTGACATGGTATCAGAGCTAGCTCCTTTTTTAGCCTTTATGCCCTATGTAACTCCCTAGTTTGCTCCTCTGCTTTCCATATAATTCACTGCTTGTGCTGCTCCTCTATATAATTAGTTGCTCCTGACATTGCATGTTGCTGTGGGTTTGTAGGTGACGGTTCGTTTTTCACTGTCTTGCACAATGGTTCTCGCCCAGGGGTTTCCTAGATGGGTTTTTTGGCTCAGGATTTCTAAGCGTGAGCGCTTCCTCCTTAGCGTTTGCCTGCTTAATTTCTGATGGTCCCCTCAACAGCGTTCCATAAACGCAGAGTTTGTTTTTGCTTGCCACTTGCATGTCCAAGGCAGTTGGCCTTTCTTTTAGTTAAAGATCTTTGCAGCGTTAAAGAGCTCAGAAGCTGATTCGAATCCCATTCAAACTATAACCCCCACAGCGGGCACTGTTTTCAGGAATTCGACGTGTGCTCGGAGGGACGTCGACTGTTGGTTTCCTGGTGAGTTGTATCATTGGCAGCTTAGCATGACTATGTGATGGTTCATGGTTACACTGCCCATACTGCCCAACTCCGTTCCCATTCACATTTTTTTTCGCATATTATCTGTGGGTTAATACAGTTGGTATTAATACAGTTTTGCTGTTAATACAGTTACAGTGTTGTTAATACGCATATAGTTTTTCAATGAGGGTCTGCTGTAATGGTTTGATTTGAGTTCAATCCAATGCGTAAGGGACTGATGTAATCATGGTTATTTTTAATCAGTCCTGAAAGGGGAGATGCTTGATGGGTTATTGCCTGAAAGCCTCCATATTTTCTACCGCTCCTGCGCGTTGAGCTCCTAAAAAATTCGGTTCATATTTTTATGATTGTATCAGCGCAGAGGCATTAAGGTTAAGTCTTGGAATGGTGTTGGTTCGTATGCATTGAAAGGAGTAGTAGTTTATCTTTGTGTGCTAAATGTTGAGACTGTGAAGGTGTTTGACTAGCCTTGGTATCACTAAAATAAAAAAAAAGGGGGCGTTGAACATGATAATATATTGGAAAGAAAAAAAAAATTTCCTTATTTTATTAGTCATTATGGGTTTAAGGAATACAATATATTGATAATGGTGCAGTGAGTAGTTCCTTTTTGTCAAGGGCATGGATGCTTGATATATCGTATGAAATAAGGTTGAAAATACAAATGGTGATATTCTATATGGATAAAATATAGTTTTGCTCTTTGCCGGCAGAAGTATTTTTTTTACAGTACACAGATTTTTTCTTACTAGCAGAAGTATTTTTCTATCAACAGAAATATTTTTTTTAGAATGCATTCAATCATATCCATGGTGGGAATAGTTCTCACTAGCAAGGAGAACTATCCTGAATGGTCC
>APFE031757779.1:0-15301 GCA_000404065.3 Pinus taeda
TATAACAAAAACACATTTAAATGTGGATACAAAATATTTCAATGTCAATTGTACATATATTATATAAAGTAACTCGCAATACACTAAAATAGTGTACTTTAATTTTTTGCATTAGTTAGAATTGAAATTTTAGAATATGTTTTTAGAATTGGATGTGATCGCTAAGAATCAGTTGTATTTAAATATATAAAAAACAAAAATAAAAAATATAGAAGAAAAATCATGGAATCCTTATACCCAAATTTATTAATAAAAACAAATACCTTAACTTATTAGGATTATTATGATGCTAAGTTTTCTCATTTAGTGTAAAATAAGCTTACTATGATAGGTTTAGAATCAATATTGAAATAATTTATTTAAAAAAAATTATAATTACAAACAAGCTAAAATGACATTTCCATAAAAGAACTTGCCATTATAAACCAGCCAAAAAAAACATTTCCAGTTAAAACGTTACATACCAAAACCTTCTCAATGGTTTGTGGAAAGTAAAATACAAAGTAAAGAAATACTTTATTTAGTCTTCTATTTCATGTTAATGGTTTTTTGAAAAACATTTTCATCATTTCTTATACCAATATTATCAATAATTTTATAATACCAAGTAAAAATGGTTATCAAATATTTTGATTCAAAATTAATTTTTCTTTATTTACATAATAACCTCTTAAAAGTAGTATCTGCCTTAATTAAGGGTTGAATTTTCAATTTAATGATAAAAGTAGTATGTGCTTTAATTAAGGGTTGAATTTTCAATTTAATGATACCTTCGTCATAAAATAGAACAATGTATGACAATACTGGACGATTTTTCCACCTTCCACAGACAAGTTGGATTGGTCCAGGTGGCATTTCAGTAGGATTGAAGAGGTTCAATAATACAGGCAGTCTTTAGCAAATGCAGAGAAGCTTGTTATCGTTATCGCGTGAAAGCATAAACCCATGTTGTTATTGGCAAGGATAATGAGAGGATTTGTGAAGTCATAGTCTAATTTGAAGCACATTTTTTTGGTTGTGGGTAGCCACAGACATGGCACTTTAACCAGAGCAATTAGAGATCTGTGCCAACAAGTTCAGTAGAGATCTGTGCTATTTTATATTTTATATGGATATGGGATTTCTTATTGTGGTGGAGGACAATTGAAAAGATCCAAAACTATTTTATAACCTACCAACTTACAATTAAAAGATTTGAATGTCTACTTTAAATAAAATATTAACCATAAATAAAATATTTGAATATTAACCATAAATAAAATATTAAGATTTTAAGATTAACCATAAATAAAATATTTAAATGTTAACCATAAATAAAATATTTGAATGTCTACTTTAAATAAAATAATTTTCTCACTCTATATATATAGAAAGAGATTGTAAAAATATCAATTATTTAATAGGGAGATATGTAACTCATTCCATTCTTATTATAAAATTGATATATGGCAATTACAAAATATTAACTACCAAAACTTTTAATGTGTGCAATAAACAAAATATTTCAATATACGAGGTTGATAACATGTCCTTTCTCAAACACATTTGTAACAAGGTGCTACTACACAATTTTGGCTAAGGAAGAGAACCCATCATTTTCGACTTAGGGGCTTAGGAGGCAGTTCGATTTAATTTGGTTGCTAGTGGAAAGTGGGGCAACCCACATGGGAATTTGAATTGGCCCATTCAAATAGCTTGGAGGGAAAGTCAAATAGGTGGATGGAGGGGCCCACATGAGGCAATGGAGACCCAAGGAGCTATAAGGAGGGAGCAAATCTCATTTTGAGATTCATTCATACATCTTGCAAACAAAATCACTTGATTGTTCACTGTGTTGTTTAGTTGAGTCAACCAACTGTTTAGCCACGAATCTCAAGCAGGAGATTCAACCTCTACTTCGGGGGACCATTTGTGCCCGCCCTAAAGAGACAATTCTACAAGGATTTCAGGAGTTATGGGGCAGTGACATAGCACCAAAAACCAACGCAAAGCAAGGAGTGTATTTCTGGGCAACCACGAAACACGCAGAGGGAGATTGAAGCAAGAAAAGATTTCATTACTTGTCCGGGAGTTGGGGAGTTGAGGTAGCAGCATTATACCATCGTTCTTGTTGGGTTTTACAGCCATCTGAGCTAGCATTCCAACAATTCGAACTGTTGGGTTGGGGGACAGCGCAGAGGCCACACAACAGATTTTCGTGGTACTTTGGAGCGGCTGAGTTGGGCCAAGAGATCATCCGGGGAGTTAGGGATTGGATAGCACAGGTGAACTCAGTATTTTGGAGAAGTTTTCAGATGGATTTACATGCAATTTATAACAAGTCGAAATTGGCGACTAGAGCTAGGGTGAGGCTCCAAGGGGGTTGAAAATCAGAAGTTTAAACCAACCAAAATCCTTTCTGAGTTTTTCTAGGTTTTTGACAAAGATCCCATATATAAAGTTTCATAATTTTTTGATCACTGAAGGTAGGGTTTTAAGTTGTATCTTTGCAGAAAATAGTGTAGAATTGTTGGGGATTGAATAGTGCCTTTAGGTGTCGATTTTGGGAAGTCCAAATAGGGCCAAACCATTTCTAGGTTTTTGTGGGTTTTTTCCATGGAGTCGGGAGTTAGAAGTATATAAATTTCTAGGCAGTTTCAGTGCACCTTCCAGCCATTCGAACTTCAGAAGAGCAGTAGTTTTTGGGCAGTGCAGTGTAGATTGGTGCAGTAGCTAGGAAGCCTTCAAGTTAGCCATTTTCCTACCTAGGTTTGGTCTTGGTTGTCCTTTTAGACAAGCTCAGGTGCACGATTTCATCATCTATTGTATTTGACTTGGAGAAATATAATAAAATGGCTCAGAAGTTCTCCATTTGTAGCTTTTATACGGGTGTTTGCTGAATATTTCGTTTTTGTAATTTGTTGCATGTATTATTTTCTTGTTATCACTTGTATTCCTATTAAGGATCATTACAGTAGTATCAAAGCATTATCTTGGCCTAGCTGTGGGAAATTAGCCAGAAGATCATGGAAGCTTTGGGTATAAGTGCACAGTGACAGGTGAAACCAGAGACAAACCCATGGCTCAAGGGAAATCCAATATGCAGAAATTCTGGGGTAGAATTCATTGGGACGATGAGAGGTTGGCCCAAAATTGAGGAGGGTGACAAACCAAACCCATCCTCACCCTTACAACAAAGACATTAGAGGTAAGCAGGCCATGGGGGTGCAACCATCTACATCGTGTGGGGAAATTCGACCAGATCAAGGCACCAAATCTCCTAAAAAAGGGCAGACAGGACAAAGACGATTAGAGTGTGAGACTAGGGGGCGCTTTTGCTAGTGGAGACCTGGATTTAGATATCAGGAGCCTGAGGAAGAGGTTGAGCATGATGTTGAGATCCCACAGGATGGTGAGGAGCACATTGATATACCTAGTATGGTGCAGGAGTCACTTTTATTAGAGACCTCTTTGATAGCCTAGTTGACACCCTGGTGGAGAGGATAGAGCCTACTCACATAGAGCCATTTGTTGAGGGGGTGTCATCCCTAGACGAGATGCCAACAGTTGCTGAGGTATCTGGAGCCGTGACCGAGTTTACAGGTGATAGATGCCCATGACAGTTCCATCAGTTTCAGGTCGACCTTCTAGCATTAAAAAGGAAGGTCACGTTAGTGCGAGAAGCGATTTTGCAGAAGAACGAGGAGCTGGAGGGCATGAGAGCAGTTTGTGCCGAGTCCACGACCAAATTGACTCACGTTGGGGAGCAGTTGGATTCCCTATTGGTGCAGCTAGAGTGCATGTTGGAGTGTGAGAGCAGCCCTCTTCGAACATACATAGACGAGGTTGGCAGCACTGTTAGGTTACCATGGCCCATTGGATAAAGGGAGACAGAGCTACCTAGTCAAATTGTATGTATTGACTAGGATAGCGAGATGAGATGGCCTGAGTTGCACAAGGTGCAACACCCTCACGGTGGGGTTGTTTTATATGCGGGAGTTCATGCATTTGATCCCTCAATACAATGTCAATGTCAATTATATATATATATTATATACAGTGATCCGACAATACACATTATATTGAGTTGTAAAATGAGTCTCTTGGCTCAATAATATAAAGAAATTGAAAAAAAAATATTTCAATGTTTATGTTGATTAAAATATTTCAATGTCAATTATATATATGTTATATACAATAATTCTGACAATACACATCTTATTGGGTTGTAAAATGAGCCTCTTAGCTCAAACATATAAAGCAATTGAAAATAAAATATTTTAATGTTTATATTGATTAAAATATTTCAATGTCAATTATATATAGGTTATATACAGTAATTATATATATGTTATATACAATAATTCTGACAATACACATCTTATTGGGTTGTAAAATGAGTCTCTTAGTTCAAACATATAAAGCAATTGAAAATAAAATATTTTAATGTTTATATTGATTAAAATATTTCAATGTCAATTATTTTTTTTCAGAAGAAAAAAAGCGAGATATATTATATTGAGATCATATAATTACAAAAATGTTACTCATCTGGAGTACATATATCCTCTGTAATACATATATGCATGTGAGTATAGAGATCATATTCCTGAGTATGATGAGACATATCAGTGTGTATCTTGTGAAGATGGTGACCATAAGAAATGTATGATCATATAATAATACGAATACAATACACATCATACTAGGTTGTAAAATGAGCTTTTGTGCTCAATCATATAAAGCAATTGAAAATAAAATATTCCAATGTTTATGTTCCAACTATATATATATGTTATATACAGTAATTCCTTAAAAAAAAAAGATTACGACTAAAGTATTTAATGTAATCTGACATTTTAACGTTTACATTTTTAAGTTTTATTTTTAAATTTTAAATCTAATATAAAAATTGTTAGATTTACAAATTTAAACTATGTAGTTTACATAATTTGAATGTCTAATAAATTTTTCAAAACTCTGAATTCATTTATATAGTGAAAAATACAATTAAGAAAATAAAAAATTACAATTTCACCAATCATAACCAAAACATTTTATTAGACTCAAAGAAATTATATAATATTTTTTGTACTCAAAAAATTAATACATAATAATTTGGATAAATTCATCGGTTAAACTTCAAATGAAATCTTATAGGGTACAACTTTAATTCAAATTTTACTTTTTAAGTCGTACCATTTGAATTTTCCAATTGCAGTGGATTAAAGTCAGTCATGAGATTTCCCGTGAAGAGATATTGAGTTGCGAACGCGGTTGCGCAGACACATTTAAAGGACTCAATTATTTGATAGGGAGGATTCCATCTGACAAGATGCAGAAGCGAGCTTGACTTTGAGTTGCGAAAGCGATTTCGGAACCACCTTTCCTCTAATGGATATTCGACTTGACTTGAGAAAGCGCTAAATGAAGTACGTTATACTTTTCTCACATTTATAAATGTCATCCATAATAAGCATATGGAAAAGGATGGGAACCAAACACTATGTACAATAATATTAACAATAATTAATTAACTTTTGCAACAATATATATAAAATTAAACTTAAAAATATAGTCAAAAATAGTTTGCAAGAGAAATTTGTTTCAAGTTCCTCCTTATATATTATAAATTAAAACACTCTTTTAGTTTGGGAAAGTCATGACGCTCAATTTTGCATATGGTAATAAAATCTTCTTTAATGGAATATAACTAATTTCAACATACTTGTTGAAGTTTTATATTTACAAAAATTTAAAATGCCAATTGAAGTTGTATATTTACCCAAATTATTTGGGAGTATAATTATGTGTATTAGTGAATTCATTTTGAATATGAATATTTATTATCTAAATTTCAATTCATTTTGAATATGAATATTTATTATCTAAATTTTTTATATGAAGTTTAAGTTTAGGTGTTTTTGATATCATAAGATGTTTTTAAACTTTTTAATGAAAATATTATTCGTATAAATACTGACAATTTTTTTAGTTCACTAAAAGTTTATTTTTAACATATAGCAAAGATTGTAAGTCCGTGGTAAAAACTAGTTAATACAACATGTAAGCGATATACATCATGAGAAGGATCATAGAGTTGTGAAATATGTTTTTCATATCAAACAAATTTAAAATTTACAGTTTAAATATTTATGATGGCATTTCATGGTAATTGTCTTTGTATGATATGGATGAAATAATGGAGTTTTCTAATAAGGACATATGATGGATGTTGGAGCTAGAAGGCATTAGGGAGGATGTAACTATGATGGCACTAGAACCTTAAGATGTTAATTGACTCTCTTTAGCCATTTTTATCTAGAGGTTTCTAGTGAGATGCCTTAATAATAAGACACTTTAGGTTTATATTCTTCTTATGCATAAAATCCTTGGTAAGATCAAACTCTTAAGGGGCTATTTAGTAGAAGACGATGCTTATATCTTAAAGGTTGAGTGTGGAAAGGAATATGTGACTTGAATTAATCTACTATGAGAGATTCATGGTATGTGTTGGTTGGGATCAATAAGGAATTATATATGCTAGATCATGTTAGTGAAGATGGTAAATTCAATCTCACCCATGGTAACCATGAGGAGTAGACACATATGCATAAGGATAAGTACTTTCTTGAATTTCATAGTTATCTTTTGTGTTTGTGTGTGTATACTCTTCAATTATGAATTTGAAATATGGAAGGAATAATTTATGCATGTAAATGGCTATGACACACATATTTACCTTGATGATTGTTGTAGAAATATGCTAAAAATATAACTCCTTGGGAGCATCTTCGAGTTATGGAACGAATTTTGGAACACTATAATACAGATATATCCATCAAGGCCAACTATAATGAAGAGGATATCTTTGCAAATGCCACTGATGAAAAAAGACATGGAAACATGGTCTTATTGTGGGAAAGAAAAAGAGCATTAGGGAAGGTGTTATGTCAATGGGTAGGGGAATGTAATATAATAGTTTGTTACCCTTAAAAGTATAACATGTAATAATCAAGTATTATTATATGATATGCTTTGATAGAAATTAATCCATGAGAAGTTAAGATATAATGATCATGTGCTATATATATATATAATGCAAAGCTCAAGGCCAAGATCCAATTGGTGAATGCATATGATTCGAAATGGTTGGATAGGTTTATAATGTGCTGAATATTTTTTCTATAATCATGTAAAAATGAATTCTTAAGGGAGAAACAATGGGATAATGACACTATAAGAGGGGAACACAAAAAGGGGTTGTCAAGTGATTTGACTTTGATATTTCCCTTTAAAGTACTATATCTTTCCCATGTTTCCTTACAGCATTCATATCAATCTTCAACTAGTGGTTATGAGCCATGTACAAGTGTCATAGACTTGGGAAGAGAGTATATCTCACACAAGAAAATGATTTCACATTTTCCATGCATTATTCTATTATCATAGAATAAGCATTTGAGCGCATAGAGCGGAGACAAAATCTTATGTCATGAGTATGGTTTCTCCTTGGTTTTCATGGTTGTTCTGACTATTATAGAAAAAGTTTCCCATGTACTTAAGGAGGAAATGGCTTATAGAAGTTGTGGAAGCTTGTTGAAATGTAGGAAAAAATGGAATGATTGGAGAGAAATTCAATACTTGAAATATCCCCAGTGGTTGAGGCAATACCTTCAAACTTATAAACCTATTATTACTATTCATTAAATATCAAAACATAGACAATAGATTAGGAGTTTTTTGCACGCATTAAAGAGTGTTGTAAGAGAAGGATACTATAGGGAACTATTTAGGAGAGGAGTGATCCCTGTTGTATTTTGGGCAATAAAATATAGTGCCATGGTTACTCTAAAGGTTGGAAGAGGGCCTAGAGAGCTCTATAATGAGTAGATGGCTTGTCATGGGAATTATGGGTTGGGTAGAGTGGATTCAAAATCTTGTAGGAAATTTCTTCACCATAGTGGTATTATGGTTTGGCTTATAGGGAGAAACTATAGTTGATTCCTATGGTTGAGTGGATAATTACTCATTAACAATTAGTTTGGTAGGCATGTTACTTGCTTGTAAACACGATCAAAATAAATAAATAAAAGGAATTAAGTTTAATGGAACTTATGTAATTCTTTATTGGTATTTTTTTCTATTTGATTACTATATTTCACTATCATGCTTTCATTTGAACTTTCTATACATAAGGACTACCTAGTACTCTTGCAAAATTGTTAAAGTCTATAGTGTAACTAAATGTTAAGTAGAATGTACCACAATAATAAGATCCACCACAAGTGCTTAACAATGTTAGCTTGTAAATGAAAAAATATAGAAAATAATCATATACCAAAAGGAATGTGATAAGTTAAAGGATCAATGGTACAATAATAGATTTTAAGAGCAAACACTAAATTCAAATTCGAAAACAATGTTTCACAATCAAAAACTCAAAATTATAAATGCATTAGAAAGTACATGTTACAATAATTATATTTCCATGTGAAAAGCTCAAAGACCATAATAAATAATTTATACCTCAAATTCCAATTCATTTTCAAATGGATACATTTTTCTACGCGTACAATTTCCAAATTCTACAATTGATAAAATATTATTTAAATAATTTAGAGCGATTAAACACAATATTGCTATAAAATAACTTTATAAATTACATTTTTTCTAGTGATAACTAAAAACAAATTAATATCAACCATAAATAGAATCCTTCAATTTCCATTTTAATTTTGCAATCAACTTTATATAGAAATATAAAGTAATTGAAAGTTTAAAAAAAAATTGTCATTTTTAGTATGAGAAAGAGATGCAATTTCTAACTACTTGATATAATTTGTTTTTGTAAGTTGGCATTGGTGAGGCTACATCATGGTCATGTTCAAAAATAACACCCTAATAGGGAAGACAATTGAACCGGTGACTTAACATCTATGAGTGTCTTAAGAGCACGACTTAACATCTATGAGTGTCTTAACAACACACTAGATCACCCTCTATCCAAAACCCCATGGACAACTGAAAATAATATTATTGATATTACATGATGTGTGACTTTTAAATGTTCAGCTTACATGTAATATTTAAAACAAAAATATATTAATAAAAAAAATATTTACTATTAGCAACAAGTAGTTCAATGTCCATATTAAATAACATAATTTTATATCAACTTTAGATAGGAAAAATTAAACTAATTTAAATTATAAAAGAAAAGAGTCTTATATTTTCAGATTTTATAGAGATGTGTAATTTAATTTTATATCAACTTTAGATAACAAAAAAAAAAAACTAAACTTATATTTTCACATTTAATAGAGATGTGTAATTTATTTCATTTTTAATATGAAGTTGATATAAGATTTTAAAAATATTAACAACAAAGAAAATTGTATTGTTTGTTATAAATCAAATATTTCAATATGCATGTTGAGTAAAATATTTTAACATCAAACATATGGAGATAAAGAAAGAGAGACAATTCCTATTCCATTTATAGGTGTTTTTAATTCAAGGTATAAAAAAACAGAAATAATAAAAAATATGTATAGAGAGAAACAAATACTAATAACAAAAATGATTTAATATGTGTGTGAGAATGACATTTTAAAAAATATCAATAATATTAAATAAAACAAGTAAAAGTAAAAAATTCTTATCGTTAAAACATTTTATTAGTGTGTTCCTTAAAACTAGTATAGATCCATTTTAACTTTGGATCTATTAAGAGCTAATCAAATATCTCAAACTATAAACCCTTAATCAAGTTTTGCATTCACAAAGAGGTTTGCATTTGAGATATTTGATCGCTCTAGGTGCTTGGAAAATGTGGAGTTAAAATGAATCTATGTTGTTTTTTATTTTAAAAGGACATATCAATATTTAATTAGCTTTAAATAGGAAATTATTACCACTCTTATTATTTATATGGATATGAGGTTTGGTGTTACACCATATTCATCGAGTCGTGGGGGAAGATGAACAGATTGAAAAGAAGTTTATAACCTACAAGCTCAATATTAAAGGAAATATTTTCTACCCTATCCTCCTTAATGAAGCTAGTATTTTCCCTATTCAAAGCATGACTGTGACTAGGTATCTTATGTATAAGAAGAAGTTATAGAATATGGATGCCAAGAGGTTTCCTAAGATTGCTTCTAACTCTTGTCAAAACCCACACCTTCACTCAAGCTAGGGTAGCATTGGAGAATAAAGAAGGAAAATATCTTTGAGAATTCAAACAACACTAAAAGTATTATTATTTCCCAATTTAAAGAGAAATTGTGGGGAAATAAAGAGCTCAAGGGAAAAATGATACTATAATATTATAAGGAGGTGAGCCAACCCCAATATCTAAAACCAAAATTATCTACTAGAGTTAAGAAGAAAATGAACATTATGAAGATAAGAACTAATTCTCATGAGGTTCATAGTGAAATTGAGCATCAGTGAATTCCCAAAATGCCATAGGATAAAATATCTTAAGAGGTTTGAAGATGAAAAGTACTCTCACCTATGACACTACCAACCTTCTTGACTTTTTAAGTCATCAAAACTATGGTGACTGAGAACACTTCTCTCACTTATTTTTTAGCGTAGAAATAAAATGTTAAAGCATTCTAATTAATCTCCTACCTTTTCAATTTAGACCATATAGGTCTTAGTGTATGTTAATCATCATTAAAACATCAATCATTTCCATTTCATTGTATTTGTCCATGATTGATAGTACAAATCTCACTTCTCTCACTTCTTTTTTAGCATAGAAATAAAATATTAAAGCATTCTAATTAATCTCCTACCTTTCTAAGTTAGACCATTTAGGTCTTAGTTTATGTTAATCATCATTAAAACATCAATCATTTCCATTTCATTGTATTTATTCATGATTGATATTACAAAATAATATGAAAGAGATGTACAATTAATTCTATGTTTAACATAAAGTTAATTAAAATATTTCAACATTCATATCAAATAACTCCATTTAATATTTATATTAATTTAAATTATTATATAATTATTTACTTTAAAAATGACAGATTTGAAATGAATATTTAAATATCTAAGGTTAAAATAAGGGTTTGAATCCTCTACTTTAAATAATAATAAATAAATTATATTATCTATCTTTCTTTCAAAATTTTCAATATATTTTAATAGGAAAATGTGTAACTCATTCTATTCTTAATATAAAATTATCATACGTCAATTTAAAAAATCAACCACAAAAATTTTTAATGTGTGCAATAAATAAATCATTTCAATATACAAGGTTAAGTGAAATATTTCACTATCATATCTATAAAGAGATATTTTATAATATAAAAGAGAAGTGTCTTTTAAAATATATTTATAACTCTAAAGCAAGAAAAAGAAGACACACTCATTGAAGAGGGATTGGGGTATGAAAAGAACCGAAGTATATGAGTTCAGATTTAGACAAAGAGGTCATTGTAAAGGAATATGGAAATCAAGTGGCAATAGTAATAGTTGATCCCAACAATGGGGTTTGGCAAAAGTTCAGAAAAAGAACTGGACAAAAAAAAAGAGAAGTTAAGCTATTCTTATTACCGTAGTTTAACTAGCCGGAGGAATTGCCCCGAAAGTTATGGAAATTCTGGTCATATTTAGAGAAAATCCGGCAAGGATTTTTGTAAATCCAAGTTATAGTTGTTAAATTTCAAAATTTTAGGTGTCCTAGACGTTTTTGATGGTGTTGAATCCATTTCCACCATCAAAAACACGATTCAAACACTGTCTCTACAAGAGTTTTTGAATTTTTTTTGCCTGGATTCTAGCCAAAAGTGGCCGTCCGGGCAATTCCTCTACCTGGTTAGACGAATCCATTCTTATTTTTCTTTGTAAGTTAAATAAAATTATGATTTTTTCTTCAAAAAAAATATATTATATATTATATATATATATAGTATATATTATATATATATATTATATAACAAAACACATTTAAATGTGTGATACAAAATATTTCATGTCAATTGTATATATATGTATATAAAAGTCAATTCACAATCTTTATGGTAAAATACACTAAATAGTGTGCTTTAATTTTTTTTGCCTTAGTTTCGAAATTTTATAGAATATATAGTTACATGGAATATATAATAAGTTTTCAAGATCTAAATTATTTACGTATTTAAACACAATTAAAACTATAAAAAATAAAAAACCATATTTAATTTTATGTAGCTCATTAATCAAATTTTTAATACAGGAAATATAAAAATAAAAAAATAAATTTTAACATTCTTTTTAAACTCATTATAAAATTTATACATAATATACCCCATATATTTATAAATAATATAAATAGAAAAACAGAGTTAATTCACCCCACATCAAATCTTTTAAGATGCAACTTTTACTTTGAACTCGTAGCATTTGAATTTTCCAATTACAATGCACTATAACTCGGTCATGAAATTCCCCGCAAAGAGATGTTGAGTTCAAACGAAATTTCCTAGTCGGTTCGAGTTCCACAAATTGAAAATGCGAGCTCCACCTGAGTTGCGAAAACGGTTCTGCACCACATTTACTTTGGAGTTTAAACGATATTTCGTAGTGGGTTCGAATGTTTGACAATATGAAGATTCAAATTACAAAAACATTCAATTGAATTTGTTTTAGAATGGGATGTGATCGCTAAGAACCAGTAGCATCCAAATATACCAAATATGTAAAAAACAAAAACAAAAAAATAAAAAATATCAAAGAAAAATCATGGAATCTTTATGGTCAAATTTATTAATAAAAACAAATACATTAACTTATTAGGATTATTATGATGCTAAATTTTCTCATTAATGTAAAAAATGCTTACTATGGTAGGGTTAGAATCAATATTGAAATAATTTATTTAAAACATTTTATAATTACAAACAAGCTAAAATGACATTTCCATATGAAAGAATTTACAATTATAAACCAGCAACATACCAAAAATTATTAGGATTATTATGATGCTAAATTTTCTCATTAGTGTAAAAAAGGCTTATTATGGTAGGGTTAGAATCAATATTGAAATAATTTATTTAAAAAATTTTATAATTACAAACAAGCTAAAATGACATTTCCATATGAAAGAATTTACAATTATAAACCAGCAACATACCAAAACCTTCTCAATGGTTTGTGGAAAGTAAAATACAAAGTAAAGAAAATTAGAGAAAATCTTTATAATAAATATAATTCTAACTATTTCTCATGGCCACTTTATTTAGTCTTCTATTTCATGTTAATGGTTTTTTAAAAACATTTTCATCATTTCTTATACCAATATTATCAATAATTTTATAATACGAAGTAAAAATGGTTATCAAATATTTTGATTCAAAATTACATTTTTTATGGACATAATAATCTTTTAAAAGTAGTATTTCTCTGTCCGCCTGGAGTAGTTGAAGCGGCGATGGTCATGGAATGAAGTTTCACCGAACCGGAGATCTTCGGTTCAAATCTTGGGCTACCCTCCCTTGTAATAATATCTCCCTTAATTAAGGCTTAAATTTTCAATTTAATGATACTTTCGTCATAAATAGAACAATGAACAATGTCTGACAATACTAGGCGATTTTTCCACCTTCTACCGATAAGTTGGATTGGTCCAGGGGGCATTTCAGTATGATTGAACAAATACAGGCAGCCTTGAGGAAATGCAGAGAAGCTTGTGATCGCTATCGCGTGAAAGCAGAAACCCATGTTGTGGTTGGAAAGGATAATGAGGGGATTTGTGAAGTCACAGTCTAATTCGGAGCACATTTTCTTGGTTGTGGGTAGCCACAGACATGGCAGTTTAACCGGAGCAATTAGAGATATGTGTCAACAAGTTGAGTAGAAATAAGAGCAATTAGAGATCTGTCTCAACAAATTCAGTAGAAATAAGGCTAGAGTGCTTTGAAGCTATATTTTTTTGGATGTAATATTTTTATGAATTAATAGATTTTGTATATATATATAGAGCCACTGCGTATTATAATTAAAGAAAATTTCAATGAAACGTTATGTATCTTAAAATTTTAATATTTAATTTACAAGATTGAATATTATTTTTATTTTATTATTTTCCAAAATCTGCAATTCTTAAAATATTATTAAATAATATTATTAATAATTTTGAAAAGACAACACAATTTGTTAGTATAATAACTCCATAAAAAAACTAGCAATTGTCCAAAAGTACAAAATAGAGGGCCGATTAGATTATTAAATTGGAATTGTTGAATTTGTTTCTAGAAGAGTTAATTGGTTTGTTGGAAAAACCTTGTTTTCTTCACTGGCTCATTGCTGCAATACTTTCTTTAGGATGTGTTTTTAACTATATACTATATAATATATATATATATATACTATATATATTAATAATAGCTTTAATATATATATTACAAGGAACACATTGAATGTCTTATTTCATTTTAGAGTAAGTTAATTACCCAAAATCAAGAGGTTAAGTTAATTACCAAAAATCAATAAACCTTTATAGATGGCCAAGCATATACGAAGAATACATCTCATTCATATGCAATACCAAATCCATCTTTTCTTTTCTCTGAGTAAAATGTCAAAAGCATGAACACATGCCATTTCATATGCACAATAAACCCAACTTTTGAAATTTCAATGCTTGGATGCATCCCATTTATATACTACAGTAAACCCATATTTTCCTTAAATTTCAATCCATAAACACATCCATTCATAAGCCATAACAGAACCACAAAAAACAAAACCCCCTGACCCATTAATACATTATCTACTCAGAGAGAGGTAAGACAAAAGGACAGCACTGTCTATAGATCCTCCATGTCTCCGAAGGAGATGAGGAGCATCCTGTGACCCATATCATCATGCTCTATCTGGTTAGGGTAAGATCCACTAACTCAGGGTAAGGTCCACTAACTCATATTCATAATTCTGATAGAATCATGACCAAAAAACCAAGATGATTATTCATATCCATCTTCATGAAACTCACTCTGTTTTAGCTTTTCTTTTCTTAAAGAAGCAATGACATGAATGATTTTCCTTTTCTCTCCATTTATGTTTGTTTCATAGTATAAATGATTCTAAGGTTTTGGGAAGTTCTGGTTGTTTGAAAATAACAATTACAGTCTCAACCGGAAGGCCTCTTAAAAGATGACATATATAAAGTTATATTTTGATATCAAGAAGTAGAAAGAAAAAAACAAGCACGGCTAGAGGTCGTAATCTTTCCTAATAGAGAAGGAAACCCTTAAGGGTTCGACTTGCTTCAGCATATAATAATATACTAAATACCATATAAATATTGGCCAAAAGG
>APFE031757782.1:0-10579 GCA_000404065.3 Pinus taeda
TATTTATTTCTTAATCTATAATTAATTAACCAACATCCTTGTTCTCTGCTAGAGAATTTGAACAGAAAACATTGTTCAAAACATAATTATGTTTATCGTAAATAGATACAGGTCATGACAAGGTCATTAGGTTTTTCAAATTGAGAATGTTCAAGTTTTAATTTAAAGGAAATCAATAAAATAATTAGTGATGGGATTCTTATGAACTTTTTCTTAAATCTTTTTCGTCAAATTAATCGAAGATTTTTCTATATTATAAACATAAATTTTAAATTCAATTTCTTTCATTCTTTTGACAATTGTCATATCTTCTATAATGAAGCGATTTTCTTAATTTCTACTTAAACTTACTTCTTCCTTCTATTCACATATAACAGAAACCATTTTCTTTATAGAAAACTTTTGCATATGAAAATTATAAAATATCCCATATACTTCTTCCAAAATATCATATTCCTCTAGGTCCACATCCACGAGAGTGAAAAAAAGGTTATCAAACAATATTTTCAACTTTAAACTTCCAAATCCTTAGGGTTTTCACGTAAATCTAGATCATCATATAACCGACTACGAATACATGATTTAGATTTATTAATGAAAAATGGAAATCTATACCAAAAACGTACAAGTCTACTTAGAAAAATATTGTAATATTGTGTACATTCACATAAATGCTAAAGAAGGGAGCATAGAAAATTTAATTAAAGAAAAAAACAATATCATGAATGCAGTTATTCCTTTTGTAGATAGTGTAACAACTCTATGCCATATATTAGAGAGAAAGAAAGTCATAATTATTCTTGTTTCAAAATACATATACCCATCACCATTTGGATCGTTAAGAACTCATGGCAGGAGATCATCACGAATGCTCAATTAAAATAATTCCAATTGAAATAACTTTATTGTTTTGATTAACGACATTAATATGGAGATATTTATTAAATATTTGAATATTTTTATTTTAATATATAATCCAACAAACATAAAAGTAAATTAGGTAAATTCAATGTCATATAAATTAAATGTGTGGGAAATAATTTATGAAATGAAAATACCTATATTTATAGATAGGTTTATTTTAGAAATATTTTTGGGAGTAGTTATAAATTAAATGTTGAAATTTATATGAAAAAGTAGTTATGTTTTTTAACTAAGTAATAAAAAAACATTAAATATTGAATATTAGTTTTTTTAAATATATGATATTAATCTATGATGATAAGATTAACTAATAATATCCTACTGAAAAAAGATTAGATAATAATATTGTAACCGAACTTATTTACATGTTAAGAACCTCTATAGTGAAATGAAAACAAATCTCTATCATTAAATATCTTATTATCAAGTAAAGTTTTGATATTTATAACTATTTACCGGGCATTTAAATTAAACTAACTCCTCAATATACTCCAAATTATTGCAATTTCCTTGTAAATAATTAAAAAAACTCCCGTATCTACGGAACTGAGATACCAAAATCCTAGGACTACGAATACTCGTGAAGGTATCCTGACTTAGTCTCGTCGATGGAAAAATCTTGTGTTCACTGGATTTAAAAAATGCACAGTACATAAAGAGCAACATATAGCTGCATAAAAAATTTCTGTCACCGTGAAAATCTCTGAATTTAACCTCTTCTTAGTATTAGAAATAAGCTAGTAGTACTGTTAGCGCACCTTGTTCCTATGTGATCACGCAATGTCTGCAATAGCCTCTTTCAGCTGTGCCACTACCTGACTCACCGTTGGCCTGAAATACGGATCTCGCTGAACACATCTAACCGCTAAATGAGCAACGCGAGTAATGGATTTTATCTCGTAATTTCCACGGAGCCTTTCATCCATGATTTCTATTATTTTGTTCTGATTTTCTTCGTTCTCCAGGTATGGTCTCACCTATAACGATTCCAATAGTCACGATTGTCGTTAATCTAATTTTCCGTTAATCATGAATATTGTTAATTTAAGATGGATTACAAACTACAAATTTAGAATATTATAATTGGATTTTTGTTTTTATAAATTTTCATAGAACGAAAGTCAAACCATTGCATCATTATTATTTAGAAATTTACAATTAGAATATAAAATATAACGCGTTTTGGATGAAAAGCTATCAGATTCCTTACCCACCAATATTTTGAAATTTACCATTCGAATATAAAATATAACATGCTTTGAATGAAATGCTATCAGATTGCCAAAATCTGCAATGGATGGAAAAGATATAAGATTCCTTACCCATCGAACTAGGTTTCGTTCTTCTGCGCCTAGTTTTGCATTAACCGCATGTCTACCACTGATAATCTCCAGCAAAACCACTCCAAAACTATACACATCACTCTTGTCCGTCAACATTTGAGTTCGAAAATAACTGTGGAAAAAAGCTTAAACCAATCATTGAAAAAATCCAATACAAATACTTTTATCTGCTCTCTGTAGAAAAATACAAAGAATCCATCCTCTTCTAATAGTTAATAAGTGTGGAGAATGGAAAGAGATTGCGGGATGTATGTGGTTTACGCTGGATCGAGGTATCCTGCCGTTCCTTTTACCGCAGTGGTAATGTGAGAAGCCTCCCCATCAATTGTCATCCTTGAGAGACCGAAATCGCCTAATACTCCGTTCAAATTGCTGTCTAAAAGAATGTTGGCAGTCTTGATATCCCTGTGAATTATCTTTGGAGTGCAACCCATGTGCAAGTATTCCAATCCTTCAAATATGGCATTACAGGTGGATCACAGGAAAACATGGTCAGCGTTTATATCAATAAAAGCTAATGTGCAGTACTATTCTGAGAAAGACATACCCTGGGCTGCGTCTATAGCTATTTTCAGCCTTGTTTTCCAATTTAGCTCGGAACATTGTGCATTAGGACCTGCAAAAGAAAAGAATTAGAACCAAATTTGTGTTGGTTAAATTGCTTATATTTCTCTGAGAAACGTACGTACCATAAAGACGGTCTTTGAGAGATCCTCCAGACATGTGGTTGTAGATTAGCATAAGTTCTCTGGACTCGTTACAGTAACCCAATAATGATACCAGGTTCCTATGATTGACTCTAGAAAGAAGATTGATCTGCTCAAGGTAAAGCCACTGTCAATACATGTAGAAAAAAATAAAGTAATAAGGTTAGCAAAATCAATTGGTCTTTATTTCAAATTTTGTGAGATCGTTCTGGGTAAAAATAGGTTTAATTATTTCAATTAGATTTTTAAATATCAAAATGAATTTACTATTTTAGAAATCTTTGAAATATTGTATAATTATTATCATATAGTTTTTAATCAAACTTTCAAACAAAATGAAGTGAAAATCTACCCAAAAAATCCAAAACCTCATCGCTTTAAACTGCTCTTATCTTCATGGAATGCTATAATTATACACTGAGAACTTTGTCTATCTAACCGAATTATTTTTAAAACAATTAAGATGTAACTAAGAATTATATTGCAAAGTTCTTTTTCATTTATTTAGAAAGTTGAGAGACAGCCCTATTAACATATAACTACATGGATTAAAATCTCCTGAATTAATTACCTCATTGAGGAACTGATGGACGCCGTGACTGGAGAACAAGGACAAGACTTTTACGGCTATATTTCTCCCGTCGGGTAATCGACCATAAAACACTGAACCAAAGCCCCCATGTCCAATCTTCCGACTAAAATTTTCTGTCGCAGCGATCATCTCAGATAGACTGAAGGCGCGAGACTTTATTAGATTCGGCACTGTAGTAATTATTGAACAATCTGCAATTCCATTCATGTGTCCAGATCAAGTTATTATTTCGAAAACCAAAAGTTATGTATGATATGTTCAAAGTTATTACATGCAGTCACCTTGCTCCATCATCGTTTCCTTCTCGTCCTCGCCGCCTTCTGAAGGCATGTCACCAATAAACACGGCCTCTTTTCTCCTCTGGTTCTTGCGACGTACAATAATACACACTGTCAACGCTACAGCGATAATCAGAACGCCGCCTAGTGTTATTCCCAAGATAACCCTCACAACGTTTTTATTTGAACGGGAAGGAATACATTCCCCCTTGTGCGTACACAGGTAAGGGTTCCCATAGTAACTGCAAGATAACATAATAATAGATTTGCCGTCAACTTTGGTTGGAGCCTAAGATTAATCATTATGTCAAGGAGATTTTTATTACTTTCCGCAGTTTTGCAGTTTGGCCAGTATAAAATATCAATGGAAATTCTTAACTTCAAAATCCTCCAATGGGATGTCTGTGGAACTGGGAAAGTAAGAAATACGGTTACCTGAGTTTTAATGAAGGATTGAGCAGAAGCTGCTCAGGAATTACACCACTAAAATTATTGTCCTCTATAAACCTGTTACAATTACAAACCATTACGGTTTTCATAATTAATTCCCTTAACATTGAAACCACAAGTGGCAAGAGAAATTGAAAAATGAGATATGGATACGTACAGCTCCTTAAGATTTTTGAGCTGAGATAGAGAATCTGGGATACTACCACTTAGGTTATTATTTTGTAGATGTCTGCAAAGTAAACTCAGTAAATCAGTCGGATCTCTCTTCTTTAAAACGATGATAAATCCTTGTTTTGTGAAAATGCACAGGCTTGCGAGTAAAATGTCAGCGCAGAGAAAAAAATGTGTTCAGATGAAACTTACAGACTCTCCAACATGGTTAAATTGGAGAAATCAGGCAAGGGTCCGATCAAATTATTATTGTCAAGTGACCTATTAATTTCAAAACGAATGGATTAACGCCATTTTCAATATAATTTTCAAAGACAAGTGATGTTCCATTCATCGAAAGGTGAAAGATTTTTATCCACCAATATATTTAGCACTGGATCGAGCATAGAGCCATGACTATTGTTATGAATTCTGCAACTTTTGACTACTTGAAGGGATTTAATCTGATGGGTTACAGAGGGGATAAGTGAGAAAAGCGTAAATCTTCTTACACGTTAACTAATGCAGTCATCTGTACAATATGCTCAGGCACTGGTCCTGAGAGATTCCATCCTGACAAATCGCTGGGAACATAGGGTCACGATAAGCTTTTATAAGTATCATCAGATTTACAATTTCTGCCACAAGTAGTGAAGTGTAAAAAATTAAACTTACATTTCCGAGATTCTTACTGTCAAAGAGCTATTATCACATCCAATTCCTTTCCACGATATCAAATAGCAAGGGTCGGAAATCCAATCTTTTATGTCGAACCTGCTTTTGATGGCTTCAAGAGCTTGAACTGCAGTTTAAGAAATTCATGGTTATACATTGAATTATGACATCAATAATTTCGGCATCACAAAGTTTAGTGAGGGTACTTACGATCTTGGGGATATGTTGCCGGTTGTGTACCAATTATGAAGTAATACTCATAAGCGTTGATTATAGGAGCACGCGTGGAGCCAGGAGCCTTAACCAGATGAAATTCGAAGCTGCCTGTTGGATTGGATATAAACTGTATTTCTAGGGTCGACAAATTTCTGACCAAAGTAATGATTCCAGATCGTGTTTCACCATTGATACTGACGGAAAAGGATCTCGATTCTGACACATTTAGGGTCTGGATCTCAGCAAAATACAACAGCAGTAATGATTTGCTTCCTGGGGATGTTGGTTGATTGAATTGATAGGGGTTGGGGCTGATTTGAAGCCACCCATTTTGCATGACAGCAGTGGGAGGAAGGTCTTCTGTATTGTTTGCTGAAATGGGATCTTGTGAACTTATATATTGTAGATCTGGTGAGTTTGGATATACTAGTAACGTCCAGATGCGGTCGAACTCGTCTTGAGGGTACCTGCCTAATTCACCGTACGAAGTTATCCACTGCAATCAAACTACACAAAAATATCTGATACCAATCTGAAAGTTCTCCTTTAAATGTGATAAGCGCCTTTAACCATTATTAGAAAAACCATGAAAAAAAAAACACAAAAATCAGAAAAAAAATCGAAAGAAATTTTCAAAACATAGCCCTGTAAAACATACCGGAATCGTTTCAGATCAATATTTTCTCACAACTATGTTGATACACAGATATAGTTTCCGAGAAGCGGTGAATGATTTAATTTTATCACTTATACGAAAACGGATTGGGATGAATCTCAAAACCTAGATCTCCAATATATGCGTAGATTTCGAAAGGTACAAGATATAATAAAGCTCGAAATCTTCACCTGATTATGGGCGAATTACTTGTTCCAGCATTATCTCTTGATGATAATCTCAACATGGAACCTGGCTTAGCCTGTCCGTACATGCCATCTCGGAGGGTCCTCAACTCGATAGCATTGATAAAGGGATCATCACTCTCAGAGGTTCTGATGAAGCAAACATACAGCACTCTGCCAGAACTAACGAAGATGTTATCATTGAAAAAGAAATCCGAAGATACGACTGTTACGTTGCTGAAAGCCAGCATACCCAGTGTCTCAATAGTGAAAGTGAAGGTGGGGTAATTTTGATATCCAGTGTAATTTCCGATGGAAAACCATAGTCTTAGAAGGTAAGGAACATCGGGGGTCACCGGCAACTCATAGCAAGACTTCTTGAGAGGCTTTGGGAAGAAGCGTAATGTTGAGAGGATTTGATCAGTGGCATCTCCTGTTACTGCTGTATCACCAACATCTATGTAATTAACATCGCTGATCCATGAGATATTATTGTCCGCAGTGTGATTTGTTTTCGCTCCGCAATCTATACTTAGAAATCCTGCGAACCAAAAGTCCATTCATTAATGAAATAATATGTTGTTATCTAAAGAATAAAGTGGTTAGTAAAACATTGAAAAGTGCTTAAAGATTGTTATTCTCTGGGTGCGAGTATGAGACTACTGGTTCGTTCTTTCTTAAGGTTGGAATGCGAATCACCTTGTTGAGCACTGATATGATCCAATAACCGCAAGAGAAAACTGATAGTTATCCAACAGATCGATTTGGCATAACAAAATTTGGCCATCGTCGCACAAACTTTTAAAAAGTAGGATTCAGAGATATGGCAGCTTATGCATAACAGAGGTTCGAGTGTTGAATTTACATATGAAAGTTGGAAATGATCCTTTTAACTTCAATTCGGCGTTGAAGCATTAGAAGTGATAATCAAACTTCTCTCTCATCATATTATATATATATATAAATGAGTTGAAGCATTCAAAAGAACCGTCAGCATTCTCTCATATATATCGTTTCAGTATACTTCTTTATATTCATATATTCTTTATATAATATATAATATATAATATATATAGATATATAAATGAGTTGAAGCATTCAAAGGAAGCCACCAGCCTTCTCTCATATATATCGTTTCAGTGTACATCTTTATATTCATATATCGTTAATTATGAAAAATTAGATGATCAATTTTATTATAAAATTTATGTAACAAAGTTCCTACAACTGAAATAGTCAACTGACAACGATAAGAACCTTGTTTCGGTGGCGGCGTCCAGTAACTCGATGAGCAATTTTACTTTGATTAAGGATTTTCAATTTTTTAATTTAATTGTATATTTTGAAATATTTTAAAATTTTAATTAATATAAGTGAAGATAACTATATGACTTTCAATACAAGGAGAATCAATTATTCAAATTCTTTACGAATTATTTTTAAAAAGTTAAATGAAGGTTGTGAACGTCCTATAAAAAGCGAAGCGATGAGATCAAAGTCCCTCGCAGCAAAAATCCCACCGGAAATGCCACGGTAGCTTTCACTTAACGTACACTACCATAATAATGTAGTTTACGTTGCACGAAAAATGGAAATTAAAAAACAATGAAATGGTTATCAGAAATAAAATTTAATAATTTTATACAGATTTATTACTTAACATAATTTAATTATTTTAGAAAAATGGATTTTACATATATATATTTAAGCTGTACAAAATTTTAGATGACTGGATTTGTGTAGCATGTCTCATCCACTAGTTAAGGGTACAACTTTCTAATCGCAATCAAGTTTAATCTTCCTCTTGCTCACTAGGCCAGTTAAGTTTAATCCTCTGTTGCCTCGTTACCTAAGTCCATTCTCAAACTAGTTGTGATAATAAAAATTAACAAAACATTTATTTATAATTTAAATTATATTTATAGAAAAGATTATAACAAATAAGTTATTTTGATTTTTAATTAATAATTAAAAATAGAGAATGATTGGTTAGCATAGAAGTATGTATAAATATATTATAACTTCAAAATTTTTGGTTAATAAAAAGATTCTCGGAGGATAGTTGTATGGAAAATAATTAAGAATCCAATCAACATGGAAAATAGGAATTTTTTTATATTTTAATTTTAATAAAATCTTGATTTTATATACTATCAATTGTTTTATTATATTTAAATAAAATAATTAAAAATGGTTAGATTGTGTTAGCTGGAATATATTTTTAATTTCAGTAGCTCAAAATCTTTTTTTCGCTGAAACAAGAGTGGAGCCTTCTATATCATGAATATTGAAAATAAATGACATAAAGTACAAGTTCAACGAGGGTCTGTGAGTCACGGGTAGCTCGCAATAAAACCAAGGCCTTCAGAAGTAAATCCGAAAGAAATGGCGACAAGTGCCCACAAAACCTTTTACAAGTGGGTCCTAATAGAAAAGGAAACAAATTCTACAAAGAAATCAGGCCCACCTATTGCCGCTTTAATCTAAACCATCCAATCTTGACTTCGAATCCAATGGCCTTGGAGGATATAACGACAACAAACTTCATGGCACTTAACCCACGGATCCACTAACAAGCACGATCATTCTTGACCGTCGATCCATCCTAATTGATCCAACGGTCAATAGTCCTATTGCACAGGTTAAGTGGACCGAACAATAGCATGCAATGAGGGCAGTATTTGGTCCCCAAACACCCCCTTGGCCACGTGTCATTGGAAGAATGAAATCGCTCCCAAAACTTTAAAAAAACTTCCCACCTAGAACGCTTGCGAAATACTGTAAACCACTTCACGAGCAGTAAGGTGTCCACTGAGAGAGAACCAGTGGTATTCCATCCGCTGAAATGACCTGGATTCAACTTCTTCGCACTGATGCGACAATACTGTTCCTCCCGCCAACTGTTTATGAACTCGATTCTTGTGCACATCTTTCCTCTATAGCAACTTTCTCCAAAACTATCTGGGATGCGGATGCCGACAACGATCTGCCGTATGCAAGGGCCAAACTTATAGATAGGCCAAAAAACAAAAGGAAGCCTAGTCATTCAGAAACCTCCTTCATGGCTCTTAGTTGAACCACCCTTTGATCTTCCTTGGGTTGGTTATGACAAACCACCTTTAATATGTCCTGAGGCATATCTTGCCACTCCTTTTTAACCTTACTCTCAGGGCAAGTCACTCCTTGATTGGCCAGAATATTAGCTAATTTATTAGCCGATCTTCGCACATGATTAAACCTAACTGTGCGAAGGCTTTGTAGGTGTTGTTGAATCCTTTGAAAGACTTGGATTAGGCTCCAGTGTTTGGATACCTTTTCCGGCTTTGTGCCATAGCTGATTCGCTTGACCGAGATAAGAATGAGCTCAGAATCATCTTCAACAACCACATTTTGGTGGTTATCCTACTTCAGGAAATCCAGACACTGTTCCATAGCCATGAGCTCTGCCATATTATTAGTGGCTCTCCCTAAATGGTAGTGAAAGATGACAAGAATGTCACTATTTTTATCCCTCAACACCCCTCCAAAGCCAACAGTTCCCAGGTTGCCTTTTGAAGCCCTGTCAATATTGAATTTTAAAAAGCCCTGTGGGGGAGGGTGCCAGGTATCCTATTTGATGACCAACTGAAGAACCATCCTATCCGGGTCCCGAGGAATGAGCCCCTCCAGTCCTAGTCGACTAAGAATCCTCAACTCTGCAGTTGTAGGAGGGATCTTAGGGGGGGTCCGCACCATGGTACCAACCGTTACCTTAATCTGATTTAAGATCTGCTCAAAAAGTTCGATTGGGGGTGGGGCTTTCCTCATTCTTGAATATTTTTTTGTCTCTTTCTTTGCAGATATTCCATATTATAAAGCAGAGTAAAAGAGCCCAGGCCATGTCTAGAAATTCATACTTTGAAAAGTTACGTTTCCACTTGGTTAGTGCACTGATGATACAACCATGGTCTGTGTGTGACTGTTGGAATATGTCAGCAAACGAATCCCACAACTAGGAGGTAAGACTGCAATTATTGAGAAGATGTTCAGTAGTTTCCTCTTGTTCACCATAGAGCTGGCATCTGGAAGGCCCTAGAACTCCCCTCTTCTTGATGCTTTCCCAGGTCAAGATTTTCTTATGATAAACCAACCACATTAAAAGTTTTATCTTCATCCAACCTTGATTCCTCCAAAGGTTCAACCAAATCGAGTCTGAGACCTAGGAATCTAGCTCAAGGAGTAAGTGTTTTGCCTCCTTAAGATTAAAGGAACCCTCATTATTGTTGTCCCATTTGAGTTGGTCCCGCCCTTCTGTAGCTAAAATCCTCATTTGTTCCACCAAATTCCTAAGCTCATTTGCTTTTTCTTTCAAGGGGTTCCCTCCCTGTAATCCATGTGCCTCTAGGTTCTCCATTTTCTTGCACT
>APFE031757784.1:7212-42332 GCA_000404065.3 Pinus taeda
TTTAAAAATATATTAATAACAAAAATACCATTTTAATGTGTGATTAAGTATATGGGTTATAAGTGACATTATTTTTTAATTTAGAGAATATTTTATTTATTTAAGTGTATTTTAAGAGGGACACTTGTCAACTCCAAATTGAACACAAACATACATACTTACACATAACTTTCACACTACGCTGTAGAAAAAGCCTCTCCGCTCAACAAACTAAAACTTATATAATTTCTGCTAATAATAAAAACTTTCTCATCTCTACCTATGCATTATTAAATATTCCATATAAAATTTGTTTTCCTTTCCCTTTTATTACATTTGCTAATTTACTTATAACCAATATTATATTAACCACATTTATGTAAATTATTATTAGTCCCAGATTTATTATTAATTTATCGATGGGTGCGTCATTGAGAAACCTAACAAAAAGAAATATTAATATCTATATGTATAGCTATATATATACATATATAGTATATATATAATATACTTCAAAGTTAAGCCGGCAGTGTGTATCTAAATTATTATTAATCTCAGATTTATTATTAATTTATCGACGGTCGTTTCAAACATAACAGAAATATCTAACACCGATAGCATCATCAGATATGGTTACAAGATAGATTTGTTAAAAAAACCACACACATGTTATCATCCAATATGAACTAGGGCTCATGAGTAAACAATGAAATTATCGTGATCGTAAGTCAATTTCAAATTTTGGAATAATTTGAAAATAGAACGATGTGGAAAGTCAAATCATGAGCTTTACTCGTGCTCATTCAATTTCGTAAGTTTTACAAAATTTACCATTTAAAACCAATAAAATTGTTTAATTATATTATTTTTAATTAATTTTTATATATATATATATATGAGAGTTGATATTGATGATAAAGCTAACTCTAGGAGTAGATGATGGACTCCACTGTTTGCATCTATGTGTCTGTGTTAGAATGTTTTTTTCAGGTATGTTTTGTACCTTTGTCGTGTAGGTTTATTTTAAGTATGTTAATATTTTTTCAATTTTCATTAAACTAGTAATTGCACGAGATGTTGCAAAGGAAACGCCCTAAGGCATAAATTTGAGAAGCATTGTGACATATAAAGAATCATTGAAATTGAAAATGAGTAAACAAAATGTCTTTCAAAAATAGAAAAAATTGCAAAATTTGTATGTTTATCAAGTTTTTAATTTACATAGACCATCTTTACCTAATTGCAGATTCTAAATAGTTTGAAATGCAACATTATGATTAAAGTCAACTAACATATTCCAAAATCTAGAATCAAATTAAGCTAACCCTATCCATAAGTAACAAGATGGTTGGAGAAACACCTCCTCGACAATATGATGTGCCAACATCTTTTTTGCAAGTTGGACATCACTTGTGGGATTTCACAGCTAAAATTTCTTTTGCGACCATGGGGTTATCGGCTTATCATTCATGCCAACTACCATGTCAGCTGCAGATGCCACAGAAGGCAGAGAATGTAGTTATACCCACTGCATCGACCCATGAAATGAAAAGAAAAATTGCATATAATTTTATTCTCTTTATTTATAAGAGATAAAAGCTTTTACATTTCTTCACAATGATAATTTAGATATCAATATATAAATGGTAATCCAAGAAATAATCTACATTGAAAAATAAAATATAAATAATTAATTATGTAGAAAACAATTTAACTCATAAAATTTACATAATAATATCAAAGAAAACACAAAACTCAATGTTTATTTATAATTTACAAAACTATCTAAAATCAATATATATAAAACTAAAATAAACCAAAAGACCAATTACCATAAACTTAAATTATGGAAGCCTCAAATAAAGTTACACATAAAACACAAAAAACTTCTGAAAGCTCAATTACCATAAACATCAATTCTAGAAACTTCAAATATAATTAAGATACACACAAACCACAAGGTGACTTCCAAAAATTTCTAGTGGTCATAGACGTAAGTAGGATGTAACACCACCATGCATATTCTAAAATAATAATAATATTATAATCTGGCATATTCTTTGGTTTGATGTGGTCACAAAAGGAATTACGAAAGGCTTTGTCGTTATTGGACCAAATCAGGTCAAGACAAAAATAATGGTATAGTTTACATATGCCAGATCGTCATTGTCTTCAAAACCTTCATTGTTAAGATGTATTTCTAAGACTATGTACCCACAATGCTCTGTTTCACCTAATTGATCACCATTATACAGAACATAAGTGTCAGTAAAAATTGTAACCATTTAGCTTTTGTTGTTATTTGTGTTTCCGATCCACAATACAATAGTGGTTGGAGTCCTTAAGAAACCATCACATATTGCCAAGGAGAGATTGTGATTGCGAAAACCACCTTGAACAATGAAGGAACATTATGAAAAAAATCTCATCACTCGAATGGCTCTATCAGCTCTTAACTAAATGCAACCATTGAACTTAAGAAATATTAATTACATTACTTATAGCCCAAAATAGCAAAATGTTAACTAAATTTAGAAAGTGGAATATTAATTACATTCTTGAAAGCTCCACCCCATATTGAGCTCTCTGCTGAAACTTTTGTGCCCAGCCTCATCAAATTTGCTCTACAGCACGTTCCCATTTTACCCACTTTGTCTAGGAGACAAAAGGGTCCTACCTGAAACCAACTAGAGGTAGCATTATTGAGCCCATAATATTATATCAGTACAATTTTGGGTTGTGAAGGATTTAACGGGGAGGCTTCCAAGGATGTAGCAACGGAGTCATTGAAGGAAAATGAGAAGAGATTCTGATAAACCAAGAAGATGGTATAGTTTCTCATCATGAAAGTCTAGTTCACAAAATAAGGGCCATGGAAGACCAATTGAAGGATAAATTTTCCACTATATCTAATCTGAAAACCTCTTATGAAAACTTACATGAAGCCCATATTCCTTATGGCACAGAGAAGCTATAGGTGGCTGAGAAGGAGGTGATTAGTGAAATGAAAAAGCTCTCAGAATTGAAGCAATATTATAATCAAAATATTGCCAATGGAGACTCTAGTGGTTCTGAGAAATAGATTGGATTAAGCTATGTGGAGTCTTCAACAAGGGCTCTCCAGATTGAGATTGCACAAAAGAATTCTGAGATTCAAAAAGGCGTTGGAAAAAGTTAACTAAGAAAGGTTGACCATATAATATCAAACAAAAGGAAAAGTGCTAGAGATTCATCATCTTTGAATGTTGGGGATGGTCCTACAATTAAATTGTTGGAGACAAGCGTGCAAAAGAGGAGAGAATTAGCTAGGGGTTTCACCAAATCCCTGATTTCTCTAATGAAATCTACTAAGTGGGATCCAGATATAGCAGTTAACAACATAGAACTAGGCATAAACGGCACCATGGAAAGCCACAAAAGGTTGGCATTTCAATCCTATGTCTGCATGAGAATGTTCAGTGGATTGGAGAATGAGAATTTCTATTTGACTCGGAGCCTTTCGTCCATTACAGATCATGAGAAGAAAAAAATGATTGTTTCAGATAGTTTTTGGACATGCAAAATATGGAGCCATTAGAGTTGGTGTCCATTCTCACTCCAAACAGCTTGTTTGGGAAATTTTGTATGAGGAAATTTCTCAATGTAGTGCATCCCGATTGAAGAATCCTTCTTTGGAAATTTGGAGCACAAGCATCAGATAGGCAGGGGATTGCACCCTAGGAGCCGATTTTACAGCCTATTCCTCAAATTTGCCAAGTCTGTGTGGTTGGTTCAAAGGCTTGCATTTTCTTTTGACCCACCTCTGTCTATCTTTCGTGTCAAGAGAGGGGTGGATTTTGAGGGTTCCTACATGGATAGCTTGAATTCTGTGAATATGAATCATGATGTTGACAATACTATTGCAAGTGAAGTTAATGTCTTGTAGCTTCGTGAGAAGCCAAACCCTACAATTGTAGGGTTTACAGTGATGCCAGATTTCAGGGTTGGTAAGAAGGCCATAATGAGATGCCAGGTCTATGTAATGACTGCAACACCTGATCTTGCAATTAATGTTTTTGATCTTCTCTCGGCACCTCCCATGAAGGATCTGTAGGTTCATTATTGTGTATCACAAATTTCTCCTTAGTTTTTGGTTTCAAGATCAATTTGTGGGAGTATTCATTTTGGTTGTTGTAAATGCACTGTGTTTTGTTTTCCAAGTTTCTAAGAAAACTTTGGAGAAATTTTAGGGGATGTTCTGGGGAATTCAAAGATGTTTTTTATACTTGTGGATATTTTTTTTGGAAATTTATGGTTATTTTAGTCAAATCATCCACAACATTGTGGAGAGTTTTGTGAAAATTGTGGGGAGAAATTTGTGAAATTCATGATTGCTTTGTCAAACTATCTACAATATTGTGAAGATTCTGGTGATCATCATTGTTGTTTTAGTCAAACAATATGCAGCATTATGAAGAATTAATCTGCAACATTATGAGGAATTTTGTAGGGACATTGTATGGAAATTGAAATATATCTTTTAACATCTGTGAATGAAAATTTTTAGAAAATTTATGGTCATAAATTATGGCATGAATGTAGTTAAATGTTACTAACATTTTTATTGTGCATAACAAATTAAATAAATTTTTAAACTAGACCATGCTTCATAATTAAATTGAGTGCATGATTCATTTAATAGTTATGTGTTCTTTTTTCATTTAATAATTATTTATAGTAACATGAGTGATATGTTTTTGAAGAGATAAAACCAATGAATCAATGCTCTTATTCTATTTTTATTTTGCCAATTACTGCAATCACAAAAAATGGTTGAGTTTCAAATTATGGTATGGGTCCAATTTGGTCCAACTGACTTTGGTTCATGCTAAAGAGTCTTTGATTTTTTCGGGAAATTTAAATTATTTGTGATTGAAGAGGATTGAGTATTTATGTGTTAGTCATTGGCACTGCATGAATTACACTTCAACTCGGATCAAATTTAAAAAGAAATGTTAATTTCTTTTGAGGTAAAATATTGGGAATTTCATGGGATTTCACAGCTTAAATTTCTTCTGGGGCCATGGGGTTATCGACCTATCATTCATGCCAACTACCATCTCAGTTGTAGATGCCTCAGAATGGAGAGAATGCAGTTATACCCACTGCATTGACCCATGAAAATTACACTATAAACTCACAAATTTTTTTCGATGCATCATTGTTCTTTAAATAGGAATTGCACTAAATAATTGTCTAAAAGAAAAATCTAGCATTATTTGATGGTGAAATTATCAAACAAAAAGTTTCCAACTAGATGTGTAATTGTGGGGTAGTAGGTGGTTTGATGTCCATTGCCCACCATACTTTTCCTGTCATTCTCCTTTTCTGGTGAGAAATTCTACAGCAAGTTGTTAGGCAAGAAAATGATACTGGGGATCAGATTAGTCACATCGGAAGAGGTCAGGGAAAGAGAGGACATGGAGGAGGAAACAAGGGAAAAGGGGGCAAAAGAGATGAAGGGGAAAATATTGGGGAGCTCAATTTTGTGGGGAAGGCCATGGGAATAGGGGCACAGAAGAAGAAACTACAACTCAACCATTTACCTATTGGGGAACCACAAAAAATTTTGTAACATGCTGCTATGTGTTGAGATATGGAAAGAAAACAATCTTGTATACAAAATTCAATTGGTGGCGGTATCACCTTTACAAGGGCGCTCAAGTTTCAATTGGTGGCGGTATCACCTTTACAAGGGAGATCAAGTTTGTGGGGAAGGCCATGGGAACAGACACACAGAAGAAGAAACTACAGCTCAACCATCTACCTATTGTGGAACCACAAGAATTTTTGTTACATGCTGCTACGTGCTGAGATATGGAAATACGTTAATCCTATATGCAAAATTAAATTGGTAGAGGTATCACCTTTACACTGTACAAGTTACATATCCCTCTCTCAATCTGCATAGTTCACATATCACGTAATGCTTGTTGCATAATCTTGACCCTTGACCTTTCAAATCACATGATTCTCCACTTTCCATATGACACATGCTTCTTAACTGGAACAATTTTCCATAGATATTGGCACATCCTCCTTTGAGGACGACATGTTTCTATATATCTTGACACATGCTCCTCTTAAGTCAACATTTATCTGAATATCTCGATACATCCCCCTATAAATTGGACACTTATCCATATATCTTGACACATGAACACCCTAATTACAATTTGGATTTTTCTAATGATCCTCCTGTTACTAACCTTAACATGAACTTAATGGATTATGATGAATATAAACAATGTTGATACTTTCCAACATTTTTCATGACCTCCTAGTGTGTCCAAACTCGACAATTTCATTTATGTTTTTGTTATTTTTAGTTCAGAATGAGAAACCTAAAATAACCGAGAAAGGGTTTGATTATAATTTGAGTCTTCCTAATATTTCTATAATTTCAGATCTAAAATTCCTGAGCAAATTTAAATGAGCAAGAAAAGTAATTTTGTGAAGAATGGAAGCCACTTGGATTCTCAAATACTGTTGGTGATTTTAGCAGATTCTGTTTTGCAAGAAATTGCTACTCCCTTGGATAAAAAAATAGTTTAATATACCCATTACTTAGAAGCAATTTTGTTCTTCCATTAAACTCAATTATTAAAGACTTAAGAAGAGAATGTCAGAATTTTAATAGTTAGTAAGTCACACAAAACTTATACATTCATTAGAAAAAAGAAATTATAGCCAATAGCCATTGCAAGGGAAATTTTCTCACCTTGCAGCTCTAAGTCAGAATTTCACAAAGTTGGTATCTATGTCCATAGCTTGCATGCAGTCTGAAAATGCATCTCTGAATCTACCAACATCCATCCGTGTGGCTCCACGGTTGCTATAGCATAGCATTGATGCCCTGATATGGCTTTCTGACTTCTCACCTGGCAAGATGCAGCTTATCCCTTGTGTATAATATTATTCAACTTTAAAAAATCTCATTATTCATATGCTTGATCCCCCCTGTTCGAATGATCAGGGTATACATAATTTTTCCAAATATTCTAGAAACCAGAAAGAATTTTCTTTAATCCATGCCATTATGAAAACAATTTTATAATCTTGAATGCCATTCAATTATGGTAAGGTAAAGTATGTTGACGAAATTCCTTTTAAATGTAATATGTGAATTCAATAAAAATAGCAGACTAATGTAATCTCATTTCACTGTATTGAAGGAAAGAAGAACGTTTGTACATAAAGGCTAGCAAAGTTAAAAGAAAAAAAAACAATAACTCACTTTGATATATACACAATAGAAAATTCGTATACCTGAGCCATCAACTTTCACAAGCTTGCTTTGACTCTGCACTTTCTACAACCATAGGAAGAGCAGGTAGTTCACTTTGTGCACTCAACTTAGGCAATACCGAGATTGACTGTGGAACTGAGGATGAATCTAAGAATCTGCCGTAAGCACCAATATGTATTCTATATTTCTCAATTATCTATTCATTTTATATATTTCCTTTTGATCCTGACGCATACCCTTGCGATGCATGAGTTTGAAAAACAAATGGTTGTGAAGCAAAAAGGGATGATTCGAATGTCTCGATGCATCAGTTTGAAAAACAAATGGTGTCGATGCAAAAAGGGATGATTCAAATGTCCCATCAGAAACTCTGTATTTTTCATTCCCTTCCACTCTCCATAGATCTTGACACATGGACACCCTATTTACAATTGGGATTTTTCTAATGATCCTCCTATTACTGACTTTAACATGACCTTAATGGATTATGATCAACATAAACAATGTTGATATTTTCCAACATTTTTCATGACCTCCTAGTGTGTCCAAACTTGACAATTTCATTTCTATTTTTATTATTTTTAGCCCAGAATGAGAAACCTAAAATAACCCAGAAATGGTTTGATCATAATTTGAGTCTTCCTAGGATTTTGTATTAATGTTTTTTTACTAATATTTCTATATTTTCATATCTGAAATTCCTGAGCAAATTTAAATGAGCAAGAAAAGTAATTTTGTGAAGAATGGAAACCACTTGGATTCTTAGATACTGTTGGTAATTTTGGCAAATTCTGTTTTGTAGGAAAAATGCTACTCCCTTGGATAAAAAAATAGTTTAATATACCCATTACTCAGAAGCAATTTTTCTCTTTCATTAATGTCAATTATTAAAGACTTAACAAGAGAATGTCAAAATTTTAAT
Source organism: Pinus taeda (assembly GCA_000404065.3). Taxonomy (NCBI): domain Eukaryota; kingdom Viridiplantae; phylum Streptophyta; class Pinopsida; order Pinales; family Pinaceae; genus Pinus; species Pinus taeda. The sequence continues at coordinate 15,402 of APFE031757784.1, forward strand.
ATTTAGTAAGTCACACAAAACTTATACAATCAGTAGAAAAACTCAATTATAGCCAATAGCCATTGCAAGGGAAATTGTCTCACCTTGCAGCTCTAAGTCAGACTTTCACAAAGTTGGGATCTATGTCCATAGCCTGCATGCAGTCTAAAAGTGCATCTCCGAATCTACCCACAACCATTGAATGGCTGCACGGTTGCTATGATATGGATTTTTGACTTCTCACTTGACAAGATGGAGCTTATCCCTTGAGTATAATATTCTTCAGCTTTAGAAAAATATATGCTTTATTCCCCCTGTTTGAATGATTAGGGTATATCTAATTTTTCCAAATCTTCAAGAAACTAGAAAGAATATTCGACTAATGTAATCTCATTTCACTGTATTGAAGGAAATAAGAACATTTGTACATAAAGGCTAGCAAAACTAAAAGCAAAAAAACAACAATAAACTACTTTGATATATACACAATAGCAAAAATGTATACCTGAGCCATCAACTTTCACAAGTCTGCTTTGAATTTGCACTTTCTACAGCCATAAGAAGAGTAGGTAGTTCACTTTGTGCACTCTCCTTAGGCAATACCGAGATTGACTGCGGAACTGAGGATGAATCTAAGAATTTTTCATAAGCACCAAGATGTATTCTGTCTTTCTCAATTATCTGTTCATTTGATAGATTTCCTTTTGAACCTGATGCATACCCTTGCAATGCATTAGTTTGAAAAATAAATGGTTGTGAAGCAAAAAGGGATGATTCGAATGTCCCATCAGAAGCTTTATATTTTCAACCCCTTCCATCTTGGATGATAATAAGTTTTTGCAGCTCCTGATACTGAAGAAATTTTCCTGGAAGATGACCTAGAGGTAAGGACAAGCAAGAAACCCTCTCTGGTAGGGACAAGGATGAAACAACGAGAGGAGGGTTTCTGCGCTTCCTGGGATTTTTATGGATAAGACAGAGATTTTCATGAATAAGGCAGAGAGGATGACAATTTTGCAAGGTAAGCCATGGCTACCTTTTCTCACCTTTCTCAATGGAGGGTTCACTGCTCTAAGAAAAATGATTAAGTTTCAACTGTTATTTTTTTAGTTATAATGATATTTTTGATCAACAGTAGGAAACAATTCAATCATCTAACATTGGATCGGACAGATGATAGTAACACAGGTAAGACAAGAAGGGAGTTGATTTAAGAGGGGAACATCTTATGGCGTGTGTGTAATATCTAATCATCTATATATACTAATATATTATATATATATATATATATTATATATATATATATATTATATATATATATATATATATATTAATATATACTAATTTTAAATGTAAGTTAGTATGCGATGATCTAAATGTTGGTGAATATTTACCATTTACATGTAAAGAAAATTAAAAATTAAAAGTTAAAAAGTAATATAGTTTTGAGAGATATTGTATTGTTTGTAAATGAGTCTCAACATTATAATTAATAAAAATAACAAAATTTAATTTGTTATGTTGTAATTTTGGTTTTATTAATAAAATTAAGATCAATTTTATCATATAAATGAAAACAAGTGTTGTAATCTTATAGCTTTGTTGTGGAAAGAGCTAATAAATTGAGATTGAAGTGGATAATTAATTGATTTCTAAGGCATAAAGACTTGCATAAATTTTGGTGGGTAGTCACCACTACTAACCCTACATATTTAAAAGTGGGAAGCGTCTCCTCCTGATAATAAGTATATTTATGTACGTATTATTTCTATCTATTTTTATGTAATGACTTTTTAAATTATTGTGGGAGGTAACTTATGGTAAATATTCCATTTACTTGAATATAAGCTATTTTCATGCTTTAATTTTTGGTCAAAAAATCATTGCACAAATATCTAAAAATCATGCAGGAATATTGGAACTATATGGCATTATACTATTTAAAGGTTGTCCTTCAAGTTATGGTCCAATCAATTTTTTGAAAATAGTTTTTTTTATATATTGAAAAAAATATACTTTCAAAATATTTTTAAAATTATTGAAAATAAATATTATTTTTGAAATTTAAACATTATAAGTTGCATTGGTCAATGATAAACTAATAATGGTCTATAAACAAATCTATTTCTAGAGCGTTGACTTGCAAGAAGCTAAATAATGATGTTGTAAAAATATTTAATTTTAATTAACAGGCACATAAGAACCTAATACTTACAATTCACTTAGAACATAATAAGATTCTTAGCCACCAATATTCACCCCACTATACCATGGATATTATTAACTTGTAAATAGGCTTTCACCCCCACTTTACCAAAGATATTATTAACTTGTAAATAGGCTTTGTTACAACACCTTAAGCCAAGCCAATAGCATTTCTTATCAATACCATATCCCAACCTAATACTTACAATTCATTTAGAACATAATAAGATTCTTAACCACCAATATTCACCCCACTATACCATGGATATTATTAACTTGTAAATAGGATTTCACCCCCACTTTACCAAAGATATTATTAACTTGTAAATAGGCTTCGTTACAACACCTTAAGCCAATAGCATTTCTTATCGATACCATATCCCCAATAAACATAACGCATTTCATAATCAAAATATTTTATTTTAACTTAATTTTATAAAAATAAAAATAAAATAAGGTTATTAAACCAAGGCTTTAATAAAATTAAAATTAAAAATACGTTTATATATAGATATGTGAAATATATATAATACTAGCCTTGTAATATCCCTCACTAACAATGTTTGGAGTTTTACCCACAATTAACTATCAAATAACTATTCCAGGTTTCTCATTAACCAATAGATAGAATCTTCATCATTACATAGAGTAACTTTTTGAAAAGAATAATAAGCTACATAACTATTAACTACCATAATTTTAGCATATTAACATACATTTTTTATGTAACCTTGAATCCTTTTCATGATTCCTTTAACTAATTTAGTCAATCACATACTAGATATTATAAAAATCAGCTCATGCAAGGAATCCACATCATAAAAGTAGCACAACTGGTAATCACATCATTAGACACAAATATACATTGGAAACGCTTTAGGGTGAAAACCATAAAACATTTAATTTAATCACTTCTCGCTCAATGACTTATAAGGGATTCTATCCCTTAATATTGCCATAAAATATTACAAAGAAACATCAATTAAATACAACATATCTAGCTAGAAGATATTACAATCATCATCATTTGTTTAGAATTTTTTTGGCGAAATCACATAATTGATCATTTGTCGACGCGTTTCGAACCAACCAGTGTGGTTCATCGTCAGGACAAGTTGAAGATATAGATCCAGTATAGCGTGTTAAATAGTCTAAGCAGAGACTCCAACAGCTAGAATGACTAACGGCTATTTTTCAACTTAGGACCCGAGACAAATCTAAAATAATATTAATTTTTTATAATTATTATCAGATCTATGGAGTCAAGTAGATCTGATAATAATTATAAAAAATTAATATCCCAGTTTACTTGACTCCGTAGATCTGATAATAATTATAAAAAATTAATATTATTTTAGATTTGACTGGGGTCTTAAGTTGAAAAATAGCCGTTAGTCGTTCTAGCCGTTGGAGTCTCTGCTTAGACTATTTAACACGCTATACTGGATCTGTATCTTCAACTTGTCCTGACGATGAACCACACTGGTTGGTTCGAAACGCGTCGACAAATGATCAATTATGTGATTTCGCCAAAAAATTTCTAAACAAATGTTATGGATCACAGAAGTCTAAATTCTTTGAATCATCATCATATCATTCACCCACAAATCTTCAATCATAATATCTTTTTCCTTAGGTTGTTCTATTAGTGAACTGCCATGTAGCTTGCACTCCCCAATCTAAATGGACCATCAATTCGTTACATGCAGAAATGTTAAACATAATCTGCATTTTCCCAAGTCACCATCATTTCTTGCCATTGTTGTCATCAACACACTTTGATATCATGATTATATTAAATATTAATAAACCAATAATCAATATTTATTGATGACACTTCAACATCTATTCATGTGCATACATAAATCATAAACCAATGTCATGAATTTCCTTCTTTATCATCATTACACATGCATTAGCAACTAGCATATAAATGCCAAGTATCATCTTTCCAACAAAATGCTAATTTAATCTTACATGCACTTTCATATTATTTCCAAAAGAAAGCTAACATACTAGATATTGTTCCTATGCATGCATATGCATAACAATTTTTTAAGAGAACTTACCCAACAAGAGTTTTTTGTGAATACTATTATGTTTTCTTTTCCAAATGGATCAAATGCATAACATTCATTCTTTCATGCATGCAAAAATATGTTTTCCTCTTACCAAAAGTTCTAGCTCAACAATTATACATAATATATTCCCAAAAAGACATAAATACCATAGTTAATCCCTTTATGCGTGCCACTGCATATTATTTTTTCCAAAAGTAGGATATCACAATTAATATTATGTGATTGCACTTTTCTTTTCTCTAGAAAATCTAATACTAGCTATACTTTTCCATGCATGTAAAATCACATATTCATTTCCAGTAGATCAAATATACTAGATATTATTCCTATACACATAAACACATATTTTCTTAAATGTCCAATATTTCTCTTTAAAAATCTAAGACATATGCATAATGAAAATATCTTTAATAATAACTTGATTTCTTTTTAGAAAATATCAAACACAATAGTTATTTTGTGCCTCAAAATAACTTATTTCTATATTTATACATGCAAATAACTTATTCCTATATTCTTTCATGCAATATAATTTTTTTCCCAAAAATACTAACATAATGATCCATATTCTCTACCAGAAAACTATCATCAAAGCCATAGTTTTATACACCTAAACATCTATTCATTAAAAAATAAAAAATTATTAGTTTTATACATGCATTAGGGAAACACCCTTGACTTTCATGAATATAAACTCTGGTTCTTTAAAAAAACACACTTAGCAAAATCACTATTATCTTGTGCCTAAACAACTATTCTTATGCTGCATACAATCACATATTTTTCTAACTCAATTGTTATTCTTTTGTTCATATCAATGTATTCTTTTTAACCCAATACTCATTACTTCTATTCATTCAACACATAATCTTTTAAGGAAAAAGAGCTATGCTATTATTTATGTATGCAAAAAATAATACTCGCAGATACCATTTCATGTACATGAATTCACACATAATCTTTAAGGAAATAAAAGTAACTTATTTTGTTTGATCGCCAGAGTATGTTGACGGTGCACCTTACTCGTGGCCTCCAACACAACATCTCACCAGAATTCGAAGTAGATAATTCTCCTAACTTCATCCAAAGATCACACTTTTACTGTAAGTACGAACATTAAGGTGGCCCAACCGATGAAAACACCCATGAAAACTCTAGGCATGCACCACTAACAACTTCCTATGGCTTGAAATCCACGGGAATCATCATAATTAGTGGCCAACCCATCCATAATAAATATGCGTAGTGTCCTAATGTAATGCTTCGAGATAAACGTAAATATTTGACTTTACTGTGGTAAATGACAAACTGAATTGATATTATTATCTGTTTGAATTTAAATAATATTGGCTTTTAAAAAAAATTTAAGAAAATGTTTTCTTTAAGAGCTGGCAACTTCTCAAGGGGGAAATTAGAGGAAAGACAGTTGTTGTGATTCCAACCCTAACTGTTTCCCTAACTGGAAGGGCTTCCAGAGGAAAATAGGGAAATGGGGAGAGGAAAAAGTTTTTGTGTTGTTGGGACAGAAAGAAAAGAAAAGAGAAAGAGGAAAAATGGCTAAGTCTGGTGATGACTAGATAGCCAAGCACTAATGCGAATATCTTGCTACGTACAGTGGTCCTGCAAGAGAGCTAGGGGGGACATTCTGATCCCAAAAGATGAATCTCATGGATGGGTGGCAGATTGAAAGTAGATGAACAGAGGTAATCTCGGCTTCTCAAGTGTTTTGCAAGTCAGAGTGACTCAGGTACGTGGCTCAATTGTTTTAGAGACATTTAAAAGCATTAATGAAGCAAGTTGTACTAAATGGTTACACTGTTGTGTTTAATTATCAAAATTGAGTCATTGGTAAATGAGTCTCTTACCAAAAAGCCATGATAAAACTGACAAACAAAAACAACAGGATAGTGTGAGGGTCATCATAACATGGCAATTGTACAGTTAGGGGAAGCAAAATGTATATACGTAAACCATCACTTATCCCGTTGGGAAGCAGAGTAGAGCATTGTAGAAGTAAGGGAAATTGTGTATTAGTGAATAGGGAAGGCCCAAAGAGAATATGTACTATATAATCTTACAGTTGTTAATTAAATTTGCCTACTGTGTAAGGGAAATTTACAATTTATATACCCAGAACCCTAGGTGTAGGGTATCGTTCTAGAGTTAAAGTTTGTTGTAGTAGAAGTTGAAATACATTTAAATGGAGGAAGGGAGCCCTACGTTGAGGGTTGACCTAGTCGCTTGAATGAATGGTTTGTCTTAAATTCCACGGATAGCCCAAGACCCTGAAATATCGTGTTTGTACTTAACCCTCGATTGAGGTAATTCGATAATGAACCAGTTAATTGTCAGATAAGTATATGCCTATATATATGGTACATGAAAACAGAGTCTCGAGGGGCGAGCTAAAAACTCGGGTAATACATTGCAGAAAGAGAACTAAACTCTGAAATAAGCCCTATCAAAAGAATATTAAATACATTGCAGAAATAACACTAAACTCTGAAATAAGCCCTATTCACAAGAATATTAACAGAGCATTCATTTGAAAACCATAACCAGGCAGAAATCCCTCATACCCGGCGGAATTCGGGGCTAATTTTTGGAGAACTGTGGATCGATTTGTGCCAAGCTCGAAGATAGAGCCGAGGGGAACCTGCAAGAGACCACAAATAATAAGTTAGATACCCAAGCAGTCTCAGGATAAATGGAAAAAGAAATAGTAAAAACCATGAATGCATGAGGGAATTCTAACCACTGTTGTGCAAGGAAATTGGGATTTGTATAGTCTATACGGTGTAAGTCTTACCATTGACAGAGCTCGAGAATGAAGACCCAGGTAGGGCATGCTGAGCACCTCTCATTACCATCGTAGAAGCTTGAGTCGAGAAGCAGAACAGGGTATGGATGAGAGCAACAACCAAGAGGTAGACCAAACGAAATGGCAGAAGAATGAAGTTTTGAATCCAGACCAAGTGGTGTGTATAAGATCCGAGTCCTCCATAACTGTTGGATCACCATGCCAGCTCTAGCACCGATGATCCAGAAGGGATCCTGAGGTTATAGCAGAAATCGGATAGAGCTGCACATGCCATGTTCAGTAGTTGTGCAGGTATTAACATAGAAACTCCAAACATTAACAAAAACAAGCAGATATATCGATGGCCATGATTTCATAACCCAGTTTCCCATTTCGACAGACGATGTAGATTGAACTCCCACCGTGTCTACATTAAAGGCTGGGTCTGCCACCTCCATAAATATAGAGATTACGCACACATAGACGGGATGCAGAGTTAAATCACATTGAAAACTGTAGATTGCATTTGGTTGCAAATAACACGAATTAAATAACTTTGGAATATTTAAATGCTTTTATTTATAGCTTATAAAAAAAAAAATTATTGGGTCATGACAAGTGGTATCAGAGCCACGTTTTCAAAACTGTGGCCTTTGGGAAATAAATGGCTGAAGTAGATTCATTATATATTGTCTTTGCATTTCTAATTATACTCAAAGAAAATATTTAAAAAAAACTTTTATGTGCTAACCCTTTCTCTGTTCCTATTCAGAGGCTAAGACAAGGAAAAATAGAAGATAGCCAACATGAGAAGGGCAGGCAGTGGACCACATAGGTTTGTAGTAGGTCAGGGACCTACAACAACCCTTGAAAATAACCTAGAATTATGGGTACAACTTGGAGAGGAGACTCGCAATACAAACCTTGCAATATTAGAGACAGTATAAGAGTTGAAAAGTGAAATGGCCCGATTACGCGAGGATAACGCGAGGTTAACCATGGAGAAGGAAAGGATTTTAAAGAGCCTATTAGACAAATAGAATCAACAACTGTTGAATCCCAGTGCGGAACAACAAAGGGTGTCAGAGGAATAGAATCACCACACAAAACCAGAGGGTTCAGAAGGAAGGGATGAAGAACAGGAAGAATGATCGGATAACGCTTCTGAGCAGTAGACATCAAAAAGGCAACGAATAGAGTTGCAAGGGGAATTCCGTAAGATCAAACTGCCACACTTTGATGGAGAACAGGAGGAAGAAGCTGAGGCATGGTTGATTAATATGAACAAATATTTCCATCTATATGAATACGATCACAACCTCAAGGTGCGGTTAGCCATTTTCCAATTACAAGGGAAAGCCACTCTATGGTGGGAGGAAGTCAAGATTGTGAGAGGAGTAAGTGAGCAGAATATCACCTGGGAATAATTTCAAAAATATTTTAAGGAAAGGTACCTGACAGAACGTTTCTATGAAGAAAAAGCGAGATAATTCCATGACTTGCATCTGGGACAACAAACCATGGATGAATTTATTACTCGTTTTACATCATTACTTCGTTATGTACCTTATATTAGAGAGGAAAAGGCTAAAGTACAAAGCTTTGTCAGTATTTTACCCTTGAATATGACAGAAAGGATTGAGTTTGACAATCCGAAGACAATGGATGAAGTAATATGTAAAGCCAAGATTTGTTACTAGCAAAGTAAACAAAAAGGAGAGGTTCCAGGTAAAAGATGGACTGATAAGAGAAACAAAAGATTGGCTAGAAATAGTAAAGGGAGTCGAGGTGGAGGTAACAAGGGCTTTGCAAAAGGGTAAAACAGTAGGAATTTACAAAAAAAAATCACTCAGGTCAAAGCCAACCAATGAGTCAAGGACCAGTGAACCACCTGGAAAATTAGATAGTGAAGGGACAACAAGGCCTCCCGTGCAGTGTTGGGGCTGTGATGGACCTGATTACGTTAAAAATTGTCCTCAATGGAAGGGAACCGAACAGGTTTCCTAGATCCATGAAGCATCGACAGGCGATGACGTAGGACATAGTCTACCAAGGATTAATGCTGCCCTAGAAGATCGTCAAGCGGAGTACTAACCAACCATGGTGGAATTCGAAGGTAAAATTTCAGACCTTACTGTAACTCTTTTAATTGATCCTGGAGCCACATTAAGTTATATTAGTCCTAAGATTGTGGAGCATTGTAATTTGCAAACTATTAAGTTTAAGAACCCATGGTTAGTACAGTTGGCTACAGGTGCAAAGCGAAGAGTACTTGCTAAGGTCAATAACTACCCCTTAAAGATAGCAGGACAGTCGGTGAAGGTAGATTTAAATGTGCTTCCCCTTGGTTCATATGATGTCCTAATTAGTATGGATTGGTTAGAAAAACACTAGCCCCTATTCAACTGTAAAACAAAGACTATCTATGACAGGGATGAACTTGGAGTAAGGCAGAGATGCATGGGATTAAGCGACCAATGTAGATTCGGCCAATAACTGCCTCTCAGTTAGCAAAATGCATTAGGAAGGGGTGTCAAATTTATGCCATCCAAGTGGTCTATGCTAAGTCTAAAGATAAAATAGCCACTTTGGACAACATCCCTGTGATACAAGAATTTGCTGATCCTCGGACTGCCACCTAAGAGAGATATAGACTTTACTATCGAATTGGTACCAGGGGCAGCATCGGTATCTCGAGCACCCTCCATAATGAGTACACCTGAGTTGAGAGAGTTAAAAATGAAGTTACAGGAAATGCTAGACAAAAACTACATTCACCCCAGTGTGTCTCCCTGGGGAGCTCTAGTATTGTTTGTTAAGAAAAAAGACAGGACCCTTCGCATGTGTATAGATTATCATCAGTTGAATAAATTGACCATCAAAAATAAGTATCCCTTACCTCGGATTGATGAAATTTTTGATTAAGTGAAAGGAGCAACAATATTTTCCAAGATCGATTTGCGATCAGGTTATCACCAAATCAGGATTAAGGAGGAAGACATAGCTAAGGCTTCTTTTAGAACAAGATATGGACATTACGAGTTTGTGGTGCTACCCTTTGGTTTAACTAACACCTCCGCGACTTTTATGTGTTTAATGAACAACATATTTCATCAATATTTGGATAGATTTGTGCTGATCTTTATTGATGATATATTGATATATTCCCGCACTATGGAAGAGCATAAGGAGCACCTCAGGTTGGTGCTACAAACCTTCCGAAAACACCAGTTATATGCCAAGTTCAGCAAGTGTGACTTCTTCAAGGAAGAAATACAGTATTTGGGCCATATAATCACGAAGGAAGGGATCATGGTGGACCTCAAAAAGATAAAGACCATAATGGAATGGCTCGTACTAACGAATGTGCCAGACATCAGATCCTTCATGGGATTAGCTGGTTATTATAGATGATTTGTAGAAGGATTCTCAAGAGTAGCGTATCCTATCACTTCCTTACAAAAAAAAGGAAGAGCTTTTAGATGGACCCCAGAATTCCAAAAAAGTTTTGAGCGGCTTAAGCATCTGCTCACCACCACACCCATTCTAAGCATAGCTGATCCCAGCAAAGATTATGTGGTGTGTACTAACGCAAGCAAAGAAGGTGTAGGAGGTGCATTGATGCAAGAAGGGAAGGTAATTTCTTATGAGTCCAAGAAACTTAAAGAGAATCAGAAGAAATATTCCACTTATGATCTAGAATTGGCAGCCGTCATTCACGCCTTAAAAATGTGGTGAAATTACCTTTTGGGAAGGAAATTTTTACTTTTGACAAACCACCACAGCCTAACCAATTATTTTAGCCAGCCCACCTTAAATGCCCAGTAAGCACAGTGGGTGGATTTTCTAGGTGGTTTTGATTTTGAAATCAAGCATTTGAAAGGGAAAGAGAACTGGGTGGCAGACGCTTTAAGTCGTAAATTGCAATATTTATACGAGGTTTCTTCCAGCGAACGGAAAAGCCCCTTTGCAGAGATTATTAAGAGGGCAATAGAGCTAGATAGGGTATATCAACAAATAAAACAGCAAGTAAAACACCCCACTAGCAAGGAAAAACAGTTGAGTTATGCTATAGGTACTGTTGGAATGTTGTATTATCAGGGGAGGCTATATGCGCCCCATCAAAATAGCATTAAAAACTTGATTTTGGAAGAATTTCATAAAAGCCACTATGTTGGACACCCATGATATCAGAAAATGATAACAGCACTCCGAAAGGAGTATTATTGGCCAGGTATGAAAATGATGTGGTGGAGTACTTGGCACGATGTTTGGACTGCCAACAAATTAAGGCAGAACATCAACATCCTGCGGGGTTGTTACAACCACTACCTATTCCAGAATGGAAGTGGGAAACCATTTCCATGGACTTCATAACGGGTTTGCCCAAGACAAGGAAAAATAACGATTCCATCATGGTGGTGGTGGACAAATTAAGTAAACTGGAACATTTTATACCTGTGCAATCGACGTATAGAGCTGTGTAGATTGTCCACATCTTTATGCAGAACATATTTAGACTGCATGGATTACCTAAAACGATAATTTCAGACCGTGATGTAAAATTTACCTCGGTCTTTTGGAATACATTGTTTGGAGAACTAGGGACTCAATTGAATTTTAGTATGGCATTTCACCCTCAAACTGATGGACAAACAGAACGGGTGAACCAGATGGTGGAAGACATGTTAAGAGCATATGTAATGCAACAACTGAATAAGTGGGAAGATTATCCGCACTTGGTCGAATTCGCATATAATAATGGCTATCATGCATCATTACAAATGAGCCTATTTGAGGTATTGTATGGGTGGAAGTGCCGCACACCCTCAAGTTGGGGTGGGTCGGAAGATAGATTAATGTTGGGACTCGACATGCTTAAGGAAATGGAGGAAATGGTTAAGAAGTGCGAGTTAATTTAAAGGCAGCTCAAGATAGGAAAAAGAACTTTACTGACCAGAAGAGGAAATTTAAGGAATATCAAGTTGGTGACCATGTATACATGAGAATTTGAGAAAAAAAGAGCACATTACAATGGAACGGGTGCACTAAATTGGCACCCTGATTTTGTGGACCCTTCCAGGTCTTAGCAAGAATTGGGCCGGTAGCTTACCAGCTCGCCCTCCCAAGTCACATACGTGTCCATAATGTCTTCCATGTTTCCGTGTTAAAAAAATATGCTTATGATCCTAAACATATAATCAGATGTTAGGATATACAGGTGAGAATTATCTCGAGTCAATCAGTCAAAATGTTTCCTTTTAAAAGAAAAATGACTTAGGATGTTGCATGTTGCAGGTCGAACCAGAAGGAGAATTTTTTGTCGAACCGTTGAACATCCTCGATCGGAGAGAAGTAATGTTGTGGAAATGAGATACTACCCAAGTTAAAGTGCAGCGGCAACACTTTGGGCTTGACAAGGCTACTTGGGAAGATGAAGCACTCATGAAAAAGGCATATCCGGGCTGTTCGGGGCCGAAAGACATCAGGATGATGTCTAATTTTAGGAGGGGGAGATGTAATGCTTTGGGATAAATGTAAATATTTGACTTTACTATGGTAAATGACAAACTGAATTGATATTATTATCTGTTTGAGTTTAAATAATATTGGATTTAAAAAAAAGAATTAAGAAAATGTTTCCTTTAAGAGTTGGCAACTTCTCAAGGGGGGAGTTAGAGGCAAGACAGTTGCTGTGATTCCAACCCTAACTGTTTCCCTAACTGGAAGGGTTTTCAGAGGAAAATAGGGAAAGGTGGAGAGGAAAAAGGTTATGTGCTGTTGGGACAAACAAAAAAGAAAAGAGAAAGAGGAAAAATGGCTAAGTCTAGTGATGACCATATAGCCAAGCACTAAGTGCGAATATCTTGCTGCGGACAGTGGTCCTGCAAGAGAGCTACAGGGGAGATTCTGGTCTCGAAAGATGAATCTCATCAACAGGTGGCAGATTGAAAGCAGATGAATAGAGGCAATCTCATCTTCTCAAGTGTTTTGCAAGTCACAGTGACTCAGGTAAGTGGCCAAATTGTTTTAGAGGCATTTAAAAGCATTAATGAAGCAAGTTGTACTAAATGGTTGCACTATTGTGTTTAATTATCAAAATTGAGTCATTGGTAAATGAGACTCTTACCAGAAAGCCATGATAAAACTGATAAACAAAAACAATAGGATAGTGTGATGGTCATCATAACAAGGCAATTGTACAGTTAGGGGAAACAAAATGTATATACGTAAACCATCTATTATCCCGTTGGGACGCAGAGTAGAGCATTGTAGAAGTAAGGGAAATTGTGTATTAGTGAATAGGGAAGGCCTAGAAAGATTTAGTACTGTATAATCTTTTAGTTGTTAATTAAATTTGCCTACTGTGGAAGGGAAATTTACAATTTATATACCCAAAACCCTCGGTGTAGGGTATCATTCTAGAGTTAAAGTTCACTATAGCAGAAGTTGAAATACATTTAAATGGAGAAAGGGAGTCCTGCGTTGAGGGTCGACCCAGTCCCTTGAATGAACGGTTTGTCTTAAATTCCACGGATAGCCCAGAACCCTCAAATATCATCTTTGTACTTAACCCTCGATTGAGGTAATCCGATATCAAATCAGTTAACTGTCGGATAAGTATATGCCTAGTGGCTATATTGTTTGTGTCATCATAATACAACAAGAAATATCCTTGTCATTATTTCCCAAAACTTAAGTATATGTTTGGCAGCTATGCTGTTTCGTCATATTACAAAAAAGAAAAGAGAACAACAAGCGTGGCTTTACTACGGAAAACTTTATCAACAAGATTAAATAGTAAGAATATAAATATGCTAAATTGTGAAGTTGGAGGATTGTAACCAAAAGGCTAAGTCGAGGAGAAACATTCTTCGGAGAAATAGCAATTGAATCTGTGCAATATTAAAATAAGGAATCCATGTAAACAATTAAATGCAGAACTCATATTCATACAATATTGACACCGCTTGAAACTCTGGGTAATATAAGTAGAAAAACATTGTTGGGTAAACCAACAAAAATACATGGTAATCACTTCTGGAGAACAGTATAAAGCTTACAGCAATCGTAACCGAGAAGGGAGACATTCCAATGTACAGGACTTGCATAATCATTCCATAAACCAAATGTCAATAGCACATGACCTTCAATATTTATAATGAAACTTAAACTAAAGGAAATGGACAAGTTGTCGCATAGTTAAAAGAAATCTACAAATAGGCCAGTGAGGCTCATTCTGTTTTAGAGGTGAAACCCTCAAATCTAAATTCCTTACGAAAATATATACATGGTACATGAAAACAGAGTCTCGACGGGTGAGCTAAAAACCCGAGTAATACATTGCAGAAAGAGCACTAAACTTTGAAATAAGCCTTCTCACAAGAATATTAAATACATTGTAGAAATAACACTAAACTCCGAAATAAGCCCCGTTCACAAGAATATTAACGGAACATTCATTTGAAAACAATAACTAGGCGGAAATCCCTCATACCTGGTGGAATTCGGAGCTAATTTCTAGAGAACTATGGATCGATTGGTGCCGAGCTTGAAGGTAGAGTTGAGGGGAACTTGCAAGAGACCACAAAGAATAAGTTAGATACCCAAGAAGTCTGAGGATAAATGGAAAAAGAAATAGTAAAAACCCTGAATGCATGAGGGAATTCAAACCACTGTTGTGCAAGGACATTGGGGTTTATACAGTCTATACGACATAAGTCTTACCATTGACAGAGATGGAGAACGAAGACCTAGGTAGGGCATGCTAAGAAACTCTCATTACCACCACAGAAGCTAATGCAGGAGCATGTGACTCAGAGGGAAAAAGTCTTCAAACATATTCCAAAAATCCAAAAAAATCTACAGGCAAGGGAGTGGGGTCCTTTAACCAGTTATTTCCATGTTTTCCTAGGTTAAGATAGAGTAGGATTGAGAATAAAACATGCTAATTATATCGCTATTAGATAAACTATACTAAAGCTTTACGCTTTAAATCATTCTATGTAAAGCATGCTTTTGTAATAGATAAGGTCTGAGAAATCCTATCAATTATTTATAAATAAAGAGGCAACAAGACTCTCATGGAAGAGGAGCGCAGGCCGGAAGCATTATTCCTTGGAACTTTCTTCTCTCTGTTTATCCAAGTTAATGGTCTTCTGTTGATTTATCTATGTATTCGTGCGTCAATTCAATTATTTTATTATGGATTATAAATTATGAATTCATCTCTTGTTCTAAAGTGATGCTAGAAGGAATTTGCTTGAATCGTGGTTTCCTTATCTTCGGTGCATGTAGACTTATGACTTGGTTAACGGAGTTCTGTGGTAACTCTTTGTACACATAGAATTTTCTGATATCTTCTTAATTGGACTTTATTGAAATTGGTTCACGCCGTATCAGTCCGAAACAACATCGCATCGCCGATCCGAACAAACCAAGTGAAGGTATCGTGGAGTTCGTCGATTGCGATTATGCGACCATCACATCGCACACATCACATTTCCAATCCAAAAGGAAACAACTATTGTTATTGAGTTCGCAATAGCGATTTGCAACCATCGCATCACAAGTCCCGCATCGCCGATCCGGAAGGGACTACGTGTTGTTATAAGTGGCGCGACAACCATTACGACCATCGCATTTGTTGAAAGAGATAGTGGCGATCAGAGGAAAACCATGAAGCTGTCAAATAGATGAAGATACGAGACGAGAAGGAGGGAGAGAAATTGACCGTAATATAAAGGAGATGTCTGGCCAATTTGAGAGATTATCCTTGACGCCTGCACCCATGCCATCATTAGTGGTATCAGAGTAGCCAACTGACATTGGATTGAATCTCAGAAGCAAGAGAAGGAAAGTTACTATGGCTTTTAGATTTGGAAGAGGACAAGGACATGGTGGAAGAGGACAGCCTGTTGCAAATGCTGAAATAATGGAAGCGGTGCAATAGATGCAAGCTAGATTGGATGCATTAACTTCAGACAGAAACTTAGATGATGGAGATGTTAGCGAACCTGAGATTGAAGCTACAGAGGAGGAAGGTGTAGAGATTACTCTTGAGATGAGGTTATTTCAGTCAGTGTTGAGATCCACAGCTAGGCCAAAGACTGAGGTATCGGTATACCAAGGAGGACTGAATCCAGAAGAATTGATAGACTGGATTAATGGCATGGAGAAATTCTTCGATTATGAAGAAACAAAAGATGAGAAGAAAGTGAAGTTTGCTGTCACCAAGTTAAAAGGCCATGCAACGATTTGGTGGGATGGTGTGCAAGCAGAAAGGAAGAGACTTGGTAAGCAACCAATCAAGAATTGGAGCAATTTGGTAACAAAGTTAAGAGGTAAGTTTTTGCAAAGTAATTATGAGCAAACATTGTTTATAAAAATGCAAAATCTTAGACAGAGATCTTTGACAGTAAAAGAATACACATAAGAGTTCTATAAGGTGAGCATAAGAGCTGGAGAAGCCCAATATACATATGAGAAGGTGGCTAGATATATGAATGGCCTGAGGATGGACATTCAAGATGAGATAAGTCTACTGTCTCGAAAATTAGTAGAGGAATCTTATCAGATAGCATTGAAAGCTGAAGAAAAACTCATGAGGAAGCAGTTTTCCAGAGGGAGAGCGACTTTAAGAGGAAAGGGAAGTCAAGGTCGTAGATGAAGATATACAACACCTAAAGATGGAGCTAGCAGTATCTCAACCCAGCATGCACCATAGGAGGTGATGCAAGAGGCAGAGGGAGTTTTTTAGAGGAAGAGAAGGCAGAAGAAGAGGCAGAGAAATAAGATGTTACAGATGTAACAAGCTGGGACACAGAGCTTTTGAGTGCCCAGAGAATGTAGAAACAAATCAGAGGAATGCAGTTGTTTCTCCAGTTGAGGGAGAAGCACCGGTGGCAGTAGTAGCAGAAGAAGAAAATATACCAGAAAGAGGAGAATCTTTGGTAGTTAATAAAGTCCTACTTAAGCCAACAAAGGAGGTGGCTGAACTGCCACAAAGGAAGACTTTATTTAGGACAGTGTGTAAAGTTCAAGGGAAACATTGCCAAATGATCATTGATAGTGGAAGCACTAACAATTTAGCCTCTACGGAAGTAGTGGAGAAATTGAAGCTGAAGACAATGAAGCATCCAACACCTAACAAAGTGTCATGGTTGCAAAAGGGACATCAACTGTTAGTAAATGAACAGTGTGAAGTGGAATTTCAAGTGGGCAAGTATAAAGATAAAATTGTTTGTGATGTGATGCCCATGGATGTGTGTCACATATTTCTTGGAAGACCTTGGCAATATGACAAAGGAGCCATACATGATGGGAAAAGAAACACCTACAACTTTGGAAAAGATGGTGTCAATCATACGTTGTTACCTCTGCAAGAAGAAGATGTACCAGGACAAAATACTGATCCAAAAACTTTGTTACTTGGCGGAAAGGAATACTTGAAGTAGATTGAAGAAAATGAGGTAAATTTTGCTGTTATTTGCAAGCGCAAGGTAATAATGACCTCTACTAAAGTTTTTGATTTACCCATTGAACTTCAAGAAATGTTGGAGAAATATTGTGATATTATTGTTGATGATTTGCCTAATGAATTACCACCCATTAGAAGAATCAATCATCATATATATTTCCCCGGATGCGGGTGCTAGCTAGTCAAAGGCAGGTAGGACGGGGGTCTCATGGAGGCCACATGCCAACCATGCGCCATGGTGACTTGGAAGGTGGTGGAGCAGGCCGATCCCGGAAGGTGGCTTTAATAGACACAACACAGTAGCCTCGGTGCATTAACGCCTCGGCCTCACTTGACTGCACTGTTCAGTTTGGCTCTGTTATGGATTTGATGGCCACCTTAATGGCAGACAACCTCCGAGGAAGAGCAGGGAGCTCTATAAACAGAGGCCCCCTCAGCATCCCTGTCCAAACTTGGCCTGAATTCGACGTTCTTGGTCAGTTGTTGGTCCTCGTTAATTCCAGACCTACTCTATTCTGCTCTTTCCCATCCCTGCTAGTCCAGGTTGTTTATACTCTGCACCACCCTGTTAACATGGTTCGAGAGCACCAGAGGTTGCTGAGTCGTCGTGGCACTAGCAAAGGAGGGACCTCGTGGCGCCCGGCTGATGAGGAGACCTGTCCACCTTGCCACTACCCTCATTGTCACTATTTCTGCCATTGCCCTAGCTCTGAAACTTCCAATCCTATCTGGCCCAGCCAAATCATGGAGGCGAGCTCTCGTGGGACCTCGTCTACTCCCTTCTTTGGCTCCGCTATATTCTCCTTCGATAGCCACTTGAACCGCCCGCGCATAAACGCCCACATCTCCGTTTTGTTCATTGATGAAGCTGTGGATGATGGCAGCTCCAGTGCTCCGCCTGAGTTTGTTCCTCCGAGGGACGAGGCTAAATTGGCCCCGACAGACAAAGGGAAAGCTGAAAATTTGCCGAATCCTCAGCTGGAAGGAAACGAGCAACAACCTGAAGCGGCCGTGGAAACAGTAGGCAAGGTGCAAGATGAGGAGGAATATGGACCTTGTCCAATCGTGGAGGAGGAGCTAGAGGTAGCTCGCTGCATCGTCTCAGGTTTTGCTGCTCGGAGGTGGTTCTGGTTCATGGTCTCTTCGGTCAGGTCCCTCTGTCCATCTGTCTCTGGTTGTCTACGTGTCGTCTTGTCTATTCATGTCATTTTGTCTCATAGGTATTCTGCCAACTCTAAGCAGAAGAGTTGGTTACTTTTGGGTTCATTCCTCTGTTCTGGGGCTGGACAAGAATGTCAGTTTGGTTCTCCCCTGCATGGGAATTTTTTGGGTCATATGGGTCTGGTCCTCTATTTTGGTGGTTGGCAAGAATGTTAGTTAGGTTCTCCCCTGCGTGGGAATTTTTTGGGTCTCAAATGCATGCAACAGGCAGTCTTTCTCCTAGCTACACCTGGTTGATCCATTCGGCCATTATCTTGGCAGATGGATCCCTCTGTCAGTTCGAATGTAAAAGTACTTTAGCTTCATGTACATAATAGAATAGTTTAATTCAGAAAAAAATCATCATATAGATTTGATTCTTAGAGCAAGCCTACCTAACAAAGCAGCGTATAGAATGACTCCTACAGAAAATGAAGAAGTTAAAAAACAGGTATAAGAATTGCTTGACAAGGGGCTGATCAGAGAAAGCTTGAGTCCTTGCGCAGTGCCAACAGTACTAAGCCCAAAGAAAGATGGAGGCTGGAGAATGTGTATAGATTCGAGAGCCATCAATAAAATCACAATCAGGTATAGGTTTCTGTTACCTAGAATTGAAGATTTAATGGATTGCTTGAGTGGAGCAAAATATTTTTCAAAACTAGATCTTAAAAGTGGGTATCATCAGATAAGGATAAGAGAAGGGGATGAGTGGAAAACCGCTTTTAAGACCAATGAGGGACTATATGAATGGAGAGTAATGCCTTTTGGGTTGTCAAATGCACCAAGTACATTCATGAGACTCATGAATGAAGTTCTTAAAGAGTTCATTGGTAAGTTTGTAATAGTATATTTGGATGATATATTAGTCTATAGCAGGTCCAAGGAGGAGCACGTGAGGCATTTAAATTATGTCTTACAGAAGCTACATCAAGAAAACCTATTGTTGAATCTAAAGAAGTGTTCATTCATGAAAGAGGAGCTGGTGTACTTAGGATTTGTTATTTCTTCTTAAGGGCTGAAGATGGATCCAGAGAAGATCAAGGCAATTATGGAGTGCCCTTCACACAAGAGTGTTTTTGAGGTAAGGGGATTTCACAGTCTTGCTAGTTTTTACAGAAAATTCATTAAGAATTTTAGTAAGATCAATACACCTATTATTGAGACCATAAATAAGGACAAACAACCATTTAAATGGACTGTTGAAGCAGAGAAAAATTTTCAGCAGTTAAAGAAGAAAATAACTGAAAACCCTATTTTGGTTCTTCCTGATTTTAACAAACCTTTTCAAGTAAAGTGTGATGCCAGCGGAGAAACAATTGGAGGAGTTTTAAGCCAAGAAAATAGACCAATAGCTTATTTTAGTGAAAAGCTAAATGATTAAAAAATGAAGTATTCTTCTTATGATAAGGAGTTCTACGCAATTGTGCAGTCATTAAAGAAATGGAGGCATTATTTAATGGAAAAAGAATTTATTCTTTATTCAGATAACCATGCATTACAATTTATAATGCAGCAGCCAAAGCTCAGCGAGAAACATGCTAAATGGGCAGAATATCTTCAAGGTTTCCATTTTGTGTTGAAGCATATAACTCGGCAGTCAAACAAAGTTGCAGATGCCTTAAGTAGGAGAAATGTATTGCTTCAAGAGAGTCGAATCCAAGTGTTGGGTTTTGATTTTCTTAAGGACTTATATGAGACCGATTTAGATTATAAAGAGGCATTTAAGGCTTGTAAAAATCCTGTTTTGGCGGATAGGAGCAAGTGGTTGGATTATTTCCTACAAGATGGACTGTTATTTAAGAAAAATCAGTTGCGCATACCAAACTGTTCAATGAGATAGAATTTAATCAAAGAGAAACATAGTGGAGGACTTGCAGGACATTTTGGTGTAGAGAAGACTTTTGAAAAGCTCAACAAATTTTTATTTATGGCTGAAAATGAAATCTGAAGTAGAGAAGTATGTAAGAAATTTTAAAGTCTACCAATATGCAAAAGGAAGGAGCCAAAACACAACTTTGTATATCCCATTACCAATTCCGGATAAGCCTTGGGATATGGTAAGTATGGATTTTTTGTTGGGTTTACCAAAGACTCAAAGAGGTTATGATTCAATTTTTGTTGTAGTGGATAGATTTTCAAAAATGGCACACTTTATACCATGTTATAAAACTAGTGATGCTTCTCACATTGCTAATTTGTTTTTTAAAGAGATTATAAGATTGCATGGGTTGCCCAAAAGCATTGTCTCAGACAGGGATTCAAAATTCGTTGGACATTTCTTGAGAACACTATGGAAGAAGATGGGAACTAAATTAAGTTTTAGTTCTGCCTATCATCCACAAACTGATGGACAAACTGAAGTTGTGAACATAAGTTTAGGCAATCTTTTGAGGAGCCTTACTGCAGAACATCCAAAACAATGGGATCAAGTGTTAGCACAAGTTGAGTATGCATATACGACTCACCAAGCAGGAGCAAAGGACAAAGTCCATTCCATATTGTTTATGGGATGCACCCAAGAGGAATATCTGAATTAAGGAATTTGGGAAAAGAAGAAATGAGAAGTGGAGAGGGTGAAGACTTTGCTTCAGAAATGCAGGAAATACATGAACAAGTGAAGCAACAGCTGCAGGATAGCAACATAAAGTACAAAAATAGAGCGAATATGAGGAGAAGAGAGGTGAACTTTGAAGTCGGAGATTTGGTTTTACCACATCTCAGAAAGGACAGATTTCCAAAGAGGGAGTATAATAGATTGAAATTCAAGAAAATTGGACCGTGTAGAATACTGAGGAAATTCTCTGCAAATTCTTATGAGATTGAATTACCACCTCATGTGGGAATATCACCAATTTTTAATGTTGCAAACTTGTACAAGTATGAGAATGAAACCGCAGATGATACAACATAGGATCAGGAGACTCAGAGATTAACTCGGTAAAACAGTTACCCATAGCAAAGAATTTACAGCCAGAAAGAATTCTGGACAAGAAGGTGCATAAGAAGACAAGGGGATGAGAGTACTTCCAGTATTTGGTAAAATGGAAGGGACAGGCAACCGCTGAAGCTACTTGGGTTATAGAAGACGTCGTACAAAAACTGGACAAATCTGTAGACGAGCTCATGGACAGGAGCCCATGAAGAATTTTGTCCTCAGGAGTCTGATGTAGGAACATGTGACTCAGAGGGAAAACGTCTTAAAACATATTCCAAAAAATCCAAAAAAATCTACACGCAAGGGAGTGGGGTCCCTTAGCCAATTATTTCCATGTTTTCCTAGGTTAAGATAGAGTAGGATTGAGAATAAAACATGTTAATTATATCGCTATTAGATAAACTATACTAAAACTTTACGCTTTAAATCATTCTATGTAAAGCATGCTTTTGTAATAGATAAGGTCTGAGAAGGCCTATCAATTATTTATAAATAAAGAGGCAACGAGACTCTCATGGAAGAGGAGCGCAGGCCGGAAGCATTATTCCTTGAAACTTTCTTCTCTCTGTTTATCCAAGTTAATGGTCTTCTGTTGATTTATCTATGTATTCGTCCGTCAATTCAATTATTTTATTATGGATTATAAATTATGAATTCATCTCTTGTTCTAAAGTGATGCTAGAAGGAATTTTCTTGAATCAAGGTTTCCTTATCTTCGGTGCATGTAGACTTCTGAGTTGGTTAACAGAGTTCTGTGGTAACCCTTTGTACACATAGAATTTTCTGATATCTTCTTAATTGGACTTTATTGAAATTGGTTCACGTCGTATCAATCCAAAACAACATCGCATCGTCGATCCGAACAAACCAAGTGAAGGTATCGTGGATTTCGCCGATTGCGATTATGTGACCATCGCATCGCACACATCACATCGCCAATCAAGAAGGAAACACCTATTGTTATTGAGTTCGCGATAGCGATTTGCGACCATCGCATCGCAAGTACCGCATCGCCGATCCGGAAGGGACTAAGTGTTGTTATAAGTGGCGCAACAGCCATTGCGACCATCGCATTTGTTGAAAGAGACAGTGGCGATCGGAGGAAACCCATGAAGCTGTCAAATTGATGATGGATACGAGATGAGAAGGAGGGAGAGAAATTTACCCTAATATAAAGGATATATCTGCCCGATTTGACAAATTATCCTTGATGCCTGCACGTAGGCCATCAAAAGGCTGAGTCGAGAAGCAGAACAGGGTATGGACGAGAGCGGAAACCAAGTGATGGACCAAACAAAAAGGTGGAAGAATGAAGTTCTGAATCCAGACCAAGTGGTGTGTACAAGATCTGAGGCCTCCACGACCATTGGATCACCAGGCCAGCTCCAGCATCGTTGATCCAAAAGGGATCCTGGGGCTGTACTAGAAATCAGACAGAGCTGCACATGCCACGTATAGTGGTAGTGCAGGTATTAACATAGAAACTCCAAACATTAACAACAACAAGCAGATATATCGACGTCCATAATTCTGTAACCTGATTTCCCATGTTGACAGACAGTGTAGATTGAACTCGCACCATGTCTACATTAAAGGCTGGTTCTGCCACCTCCATAAATATAGAGGTTACATGTACATAGATGGGATGCAGAGTTAAATCACATTGAAAACTGTAGATTGCATTTGGTTGCAAACAACACGAATTAAATAACTTTGGAATATTTAAATGCCTGTATTTATAGCTTATAAAAAAAAAATTTACTGGGTCGTGACAGCTAAGATAACTATAAATCCTGGTCATGGGAATGTGACTTCAAATGCGGTGGTCATGGATCTTGGGTTTGTCGAGCAAGATTTCGATTCTTTCATGAATGTTATATAAATTGGATGTAACATTTCTTTTACAGTTCGTAAACTAAATTGCTGGAGCCCTGCCAATGGAGCAACACCCTCAATGACGAGTTGGAAATATAGTTGTTTCTTATTAGTAATGCTTCTAATAAGCATAGTCGCATGATGGTTGTGGCACCAATAACTAATACAACCACGATGGATTCTTGGTACTTGGCGGATGCCACAATGGAATCTTGGAAACCTAGCCTTATATATATATATATATATATATATATGTATTATTTAGCCATGCAAAAGGGTGTTTCCAATTTTCACTAAGTTTTCTCACACACTATCTATAATGGGTGTTAATTGAGTTTATTTTTCCAAAAAATAAATTCTGTCACCCAGCATAGAGTTACCACATATATTTTTTTATTTTTTATGATTAATTTTTTATATTCATTATTAATAATGTTTTTACTTATTTATGTAATTACGTGAGTTCATTACAATTTTTTATAGCATTTTAAAAAAATAATATTAGATAGATCCATCTTAACTCTGAATCTAAATATTAATACACATCAAATATTTGTTCGTACCAAAAATAATTTGCACCTCAAAAAATTTAATCTCTCACATCTAAAACTAAAATAAATTAAATTGATTTACACTCACTTTCCTCTCTCTTATTAATGTATTTTTAATTTTTTTTTAAGAATTTATTTATACCCATATGATTACCAGTAAATTACCAATAAATTCGTCACTCTCTTATACATAATAACACATTATGTCAAAACCTATGGATTTGCACTCTTATCAATGCATGAAGAACGTTTTTTTATAATGAAATACTAAAATTTCCAGTAAATCAATTCAGTTACAATGGGCATAAAATAGTTTGAAAATTTATAAAATTTTTTAAAAGGAAAAAAATAAAAAATAAAAAAATTCTTTCAATTAAATAAAAATTTTAATTATAAAATTAGAAAGAAAATATCTAGATATAAAAATATAAAATTTTATATTTTTTAAAATATTGTCCTTAAAAATTTAAATATTTTAAATAAACAAGGCTTACATAGTATCTTAGATTAAATATAGCTTAATTAAACTAAAAAAATAATAGACATAAAGATTTCATAACCAAAAAATAAAAAAATAAATTAAAATATTTTTTATTGGTTGAATGTACATCACCAAAATTAAAAAACGGTTATTAACTATATTGTTATATAACATAATACACTTTAATATATATGTGTACTTATTTTATATATATTATGTGTTTATTTTTATTAATGTATATAATTTTAATATAATAAATTTGTTTAAAATATATTTATATAATAATATAAGTCAATTTAAATTGAAAGTATGGAGAAAAAAGTAAAAGTCATGAAAATGGAACAATAGACACAGGAAAAAAATAAAAATTAGAAATTTAAATAAAACTAATAATAAAAAATTAGTAACTCATAGAAATGGAAGTTACTAAACAACCTATAATAAGACCTCAACCAATCACCTTACAAATAAATAGATTTCAATAATAATAATAAATAACAAAAATTGAATTCCTAATGTTAAATTAGGAAATAAAATTTAATTAACGAATAATGAAAGAAAAACTAAATGTGTAATACCATGAGCTACAATCAAAGATGAACTAAGACAAAGTAACGAATCACCTGACAAATAAATAGATTTAAATAATAATAATAAAATAACAAAAATAGAGTTCCTAATGTTAAACTACATAATAATTTTAACTAATGAATAATCAAAGCAAAATTGAATGTGTAATACCATGCGATATAATATTCTGTAAATATTTTTACCATGAAAAATATATGTTAATATTATAATTTATTTGAAAAGTTATCATCATTGGCACATAAACATAAAAATAAACTATCAAATTAAAATATAAGGTTAGAAATATAAAATGAATATCTTTTTTTTAAACAAGAATTTTGCAAGAGTCTTTAACCATGATTTAGAAAATCATTATTAATATAAACAAAATTATTGTGATACCCCCAAAATATTGTAAATACTTTATTTACCATAGTAAAAAAAAACAAACTGAAGGATGATGGTTATTTGAATTAAACAATATTTTCAATTATTGGCAATGGAAAATGTTTTAAGCATTAAAGAACTAGAAATTTTTGAGGAGGGAAGTTGGAAAAGAAAGTTGCTGGAAATGCAACCCTAACTACCTCTGCTAAGTGTGAGACTCCAAGAAAAAGGAGGCCGGGGGGAGGAAAAATCATATTAAAAGGTCATACAATAAGAATGAAATGTT
This sequence comes from Pinus taeda, assembly GCA_000404065.3. Classification (NCBI taxonomy): domain Eukaryota; kingdom Viridiplantae; phylum Streptophyta; class Pinopsida; order Pinales; family Pinaceae; genus Pinus; species Pinus taeda. Next base: position 41,232 of record APFE031757784.1, read on the forward strand.
AATTCTGGCGATGACCAGATAGCATGCACTTGGTGTGCAACGAACTTGTAGAGGATAGTGAACTTGCAAGTAAGCTCGGGGGGAGATAGAGTCGAGAAGGACGTATCTCATGGTTGGGCAGACAAAAGACAGATGATAACGAAAGAGAACCTTCATAAAGGTGCACTACTTTTTTAGCGGGAGTCAGGTAAGTGGACTATCCTGGAAATTGTAGTTGCTGAATAAAACGAATAGGTACTTATTGTGCTCGTAAACAGTTAAGATTTGTAGTTTTTTGTTTATCTGAAAATTGTGGTAGAAAAATAAAATGAATAGGTACCTATGGTGCTAGTAAAACAATTAAGAACTGTAATTTTGTCTATAGTTGAAATTGTAGCATTAGATTTATTACAGTTACAAATAGACTCTGTGAGGAACGAGGCTTAAATATTAAACGGAATTTGGAACTTTAACCTTTTCTGAAGGCATTTAGATGATTCTAATGTATAGGAAAAGGAACCAATTTTAGTGATGGCCCTAACGTGCATGCTACCTGTTGTAACTAGCCTTTATAACAAACTCTAATATATAGGGTTATTATTGTTCAGCCAACTCATTATATATCAGAATGCAAGAGTTTGGTTCTAGCCGACTTGTTTCAGTTAGTGTGATACCATATAGACCTGAAACCAAATGTGGCAGCCCATGCAGTATTGGAAGGGAGAACGACTGTATGATTTGGAAACATCTTGTTAAATTATTCAAAAAGGAAAACTAGGACAACTGTATAGAGTTAATCTTTTATTATAGAACCATGTAAGCATGCCACGTCTATTATGGACTATTACGAATTAAACCAAAAAGACATTGATTCTATTTCTATAGTGATAAACCCCCAAAATGTAACTAGGTTATGAGTCGCCAAATGGAATCTTAGAGTATTAAACACAAAAAAAGGGGGTTCGTAGCTATGAAAACAAGAATGATGGAAAAATTATGGTAAGTCTTTTTTTCTTTACGGGAAGAGAAAACAGTCATTGTTTGGAACAAAACCAACAACATGGAAAACGTGGGAGTAAAATGACGCATTGATAGAATTCATGTATTGAAGCGGCAAATGGG
>APFE031757784.1:48438-88676 GCA_000404065.3 Pinus taeda
AAACTAGGCTTGTACACTCCATTGCCAGTTCCTTCTCACCCTTGGGAAAGCATTTCCATGGATTTTGTTGGAGGATTGCCTAAATCTAGGAAAGGTCATGATTATCTATATGTTGTCGTGGATAGGTTTAGCAAAATGTGTATTTTTTTTCTCTATAAAAACTATCTATTATATTATGTACAGTAGAATAATTACAACCAGGATAACAAGTTGCCCAAGGCCATCAGTGGCGCTGTGGGCTTGAATTTTGCTAGACAAAACATACTCAGACCAGGGCTTTACTGTTGTGCAGAGACACTTAAGCATTGAAGACCAGACAAAACCGTGGCAAGTCCAAAACACCCACGCAGGGGCACGAAGCTGCCTTGAACCACCCACGCAGGGGCCCGAAAACTGCCTTGAACCACCCACACAGGGGTGCGACTGCTGCCCTGAACCGCCCACGCAGGGGCACAAAAAAACTTCCTTGAACCACCCATGCAGGGGCTCGACTGCAACCCTGAACCGCCCACGCAGGGGCACAAAAAAAACTGTCTTAAACCGCCCACGCAGGGGCATAGGAGCCAAAACAAAACCATCCTGCTCTGGGGAATCAGGCAATTATAACCTGGACTCAAGTTAACCAAAACATACCCAAAGACAGAAGCTAAACCAGAAGGAACCAGAACAAAACCTGAGTAGTGCGGAGTGAGGAAGAGGTGGTCCATCTGAAGGCTATTCTGGTGGCTTCTCCTCCACCACTTCGCACCAGCCGTATCTTTCCCGAAGTGCTTCCCAGTCTTCCTCCTCGTTTGCCTTGGTGGTCGCGGTTTCCTGAGCCAGAGGGCTTTTTGGAGCCTGCCCCGACGTCTCCACTGGAGGCTGTTCCTTCGCTTCCTGGCCTCCCACTGGAGATTTTCCCAAGCTACTTGGGCCTTCATCCTCATCAGGTTCTTCAAGGAAAAGGACTGAGACGTAGGCGTTGATGCGTGGCCTATCCCGCGTGCTGCCAAACGAGAAAATGGCAGACCCAAATGCTGGAGCAGGAGCAGGCTCCACCCCAAAATCGCCCATATCCAGGATCTGGCTGGCCTAAAGAGGAGTGGCCTGAATTCCTCTGTGGCAGTGACAACGGCAGCATTGCACCTTCGGTCGATCAGCTGGAGGGCGAGCTGGCCTTCCACGCGCTGGTCCTCTGCGATGAAACATTGCTGCAAAGGCAAGTGAGGATGCAGGAGCAGAGATAGCTCTGCGCCCCACAGTCCAGAGCCCCCTTCGAACAGTGCCCCCCCAATACACAATGTAAAATCGGGAAATTGAACCCACTGCCCTGGATAGCTGAGCGCGGAAGTAGCGGATGAGTGTCTGAGCGCCATGATCCGATATTCCTCCCTTAAAATGAACTCGAACTTGAATCGCCGAAGATGAAACCAGCCAACTTGCCATGGTGACATAGCCTGCATTAATGGCATGCCACCCACCCTTAATTGAAATTCCATGGTGGCGGAGAGCTGAGTTAATGAAGCATTTGGGCACGGGATGGCACATGGCCTCCCTGTGGCTCTGAGCTGACAGTTGTCTCGTCACCCGCATCTGGGGTTGCTGCATCGTTCTGCATTAGGCTAGTGCATTCTTGAGCCTGAGCAGTATTGGGGATTATGCTGATGCTGCCAGCGATGAGGGTGTTGGCGTTATCTACACCTATGTTGGCCAGGAGGTCAGCTACCTTATTTCCTTCCCTTTTTGTGTGCATGAACGAGATGACTCTATTACTGTAGAGTAAATGTTCGATTTCCTTCAACCTGGCTTCGAGTCGCCAACTAGTGGCGATTTTACTTGCTTGGGACCCATTTTGGAGACGCTTTGCCATTTGAATGAGGATCTGGGAGTCTCCTTCCACGACCAGAGGATGAAGGTTGAGATTCCAAGCTAGAGTGAGGCCTTGCCAGAGACCTTCCAGCTCAGCTGAGTTGTTAGTGTCCCAACCTAAATTTCCAAAATATATCTGCATGAGAGAGCCTTCATGGTTTCTTATAATACCTCCAAAGCCTGCTGTGCCTGGATTACCCTTGGAGGCGCCATCGAAGTTGAGCTTATAGTGATTCTTTGGGGGGGGCTTCCACTTGCTGTTGTTGATGCTGCTGCTTTGGGCCCCTTCCTTTTTTTGAAGAGCTCGCGGTAGTATCAAGTGCCAGTTGTTTAGGATGTTTTCCTCATTAGCTTGCGTTGGCAAATCCTCCTGTGACCATTTGTGGAGCATGAGTGTCTCTTGGAGATTCGAGCATAGCCTTTTCCATATGTCCTCAAGTTGAGAACATTGATTTTTAAATATTCTTTTATTTCTTTCTTTCCAGATGCTTCAAAGGATTAGGCCCGGGAGGATTTTCCATAGCCGATTTAGGAGCTCGCTTTTGTAAGGTCTTTGGGGCCATTGTCATAGAGAGTTGATTATGTCGTTCTCCTTCCTACATTTCTGTTGACATCTGAAGCTCGCTGTAGCTGATTGGAAAGGGGACAGGCATCCAAGAGGTGTTGGAGTGTTTCCTCATTGTGCTTGCAATTGTGGCAGTAGGATGGGCCCTGGTAGTTTCTTCTTCTTAGTTTGTCCCAAGTGAGTATTCTTTTGTGCCCTACTAACCATAAGAAGTGTGAGACTTTGGGCCAAGAGTCGAGTTCCCATATTCTGCTCCAAATGGTGTCCGCAGGAGAATTGTTGTTGTGTAATATCTTGTGTGCCTCAGAGGGAGAGTAGGAGCCTTTTGGCTGGTATCCCCATTGAAGGATATCATTGCCTTTGTTGTATCTGATGTTCCTTTTTCTTAGTTCCACCTCCAGCTGCACAGCGTCTTGAAGGTTAGTGTTGTGGATTAGCTGATTACCCTGTTTCCATTGCCTGAAGCCGTGCCTCTCCTCCGGATGCTAGTACTGTAAGACTTTTTCCTACCGCTCCTCCTGCCTGATGGGTGCAGGATCAGGGTTAAGAATGCTGTTGAGTTTGGGCATTTGATTCCAAGCATCAGTCCAGAAGCGTGCCGTCCTGCCATTCCTTACTTCCTAGAAACTGTGCCCTTGTATTAGCTGATAGTGATTTTTGGCTGCATTCCACATTACCGATCCCTTGTCAGTGGGAGTGAACCTGACGAGGTCTTCCTGAGGTCTGTTGTTAGCATGTTTGGCTATCCAGAGTTTGGCCTAGGGCTTTTCTGGATTGGAGACCCATTGCCACCAGATTTTTGCCCCCATGATGGTGTTGCTGTGCTCAGGGTCTCTCAGACCAATCCCTCCTCTGTTTTTAGGCATGCAAACAGTGGTCCACTTTACCAGGGCCCATTTACGATTGGTTGTCGTGCTGCCCCATAGGAAATTGCGCTGAAGGTTTCTTATTTTTTTTAGAACCCATTTCGGCGCTGCTAGGCTTGAGAACATATATAGCGGCATAGCCTGAAGAACGGATTTGATGAGCACAACTCGACTGACCATGTTTAAGGTTCGATGAGTCCACAGGTTAAGACGAGATTCGAGCTTTTCAAGAAGGGATTGCCAAGTGGAATGTTTTATGGCCGAGGCAACAAGCGGAGCTCCCAGATATTTGGAAGGGAGGGAAGCAGCAGGGAAACCTAAAATTTGGGTTACCACAGTCTTGACCGAAGGAGGAGTGTGGAAGAAGAATATCTGAGACTTGTGGCAGTTGACATCAGTACTAGAAGCTTCTGAGAAATCATTGAGCAAGGATTTGAAGCGCGAGGTTTCCTGGACGGAGGGATAACCAAAGAGCATAGTGTCGTCGACAAACTACTGATGGGAGTTGGCAGGGGTATTATGAACAGAAAGGCCTTTGATCTAGCGAGTGAGGAGTGCATTTTTTATGTGACGCCCTAGCCCTTCTGCCATAAGGATGAAGAGGAAGGGGGAAAGAGGGTCGCCTTGCCTGATCCCTCTAGACGGCTTAAAGGGTTAGGAGGGGATGCCATAGATGAGAATGGAGAATTGGGGAGAGGTGATTAGACTCATGATCCAACGGACCCACATAGAGCAGAAACCAAAGGCTGAGAGCATGTGCTGAATGTAAGTCCAGCTTAATTTATCAAAAGCCTTAGAGAGGTCAAGTTTAAGGAGCATACCTGCTTGCTTTGTGGTTTTGAGGGAGCGAATTATCTCATGTGTGAGAATAATTCCATCCAAAATTTTCTGCCCTTCCACATAGCCTGACTGTTCCGGAGATATAAGCAAGGGTAAGAGGGGCTTGAGCTGATTTGCAATCACTTTGGAAATAACTTTGTAGATAACGTTGCAAAGAGCTATCGACCTGTACTTGTCAGGGATGATTGAGTCTTCCTCTTTTGGAATGAGCGCAATGAAGGTTGAGTTTAGAGAAAGGAGAAACCAGTGGAAGTTTCTGGATTCTTCTACAATTTGCCAGACCACCTGCTTTAACAAATCCCAGAAGGTGTGGAAGAAAGTTGTAGTGAAACCATCTGGGCCAGGGGCCTTACCTTCCTTAAGTTGAGACATAGCATCGTCCACCTCCTGCATCAGAATGGGGCGAAGGAGAAGTTCATTGCACTCTTCCGTGATTATATTTGGCACATTGTTTGTTATCTTTGCAATTGCCGGGCGCCTATCTCCTTCAGGCTCGGTGTGGACTTGGGCAAAGTGCTTGAGAAATTCCTTCTCAATTTCCTCGTGAGATTCTATTTTAGCGCCTCCCTGAGATTGAATGAAGGGGATGCTGTTGTGCATTCTTCATTGAACCGTGGTTCTGTGGAAGAATTTGGTGTTTCGTTCGCCCTCTTTCAGCCATCTTATTCTGGATTTTTGCTTCCAGTAAATTTCTTCCTGTTTCCTCCTTTCCTCCAACTTGCTGTGGATGCTGCGTTCCTGTTCCAGAGTTTCTTCAGTGTGTCCCTCTGTTGTTATCTTTTGTTGGAGAGCCGACAGTTGCTTGTTTAGTTCTTGTTGGGCAGTGAATATGTCACCAAAGGTCTCCCTGTTCCATTGTTTTAAGTGGCCTTTTACAAACCTGAGTTTTTGCTGAAGCTGAAACATCTTAGATCCTTCAGGTGGAATGAAGGATGTCTAGATATTTTAAATCATGTCCTTGAAGGTAGGATGAGTGAGCCAGAACTCTTCGAAGCGGAATTGTCTTCTGGTGGGATTTCTTGGTCTTTGCCATTGAATGGCGATCGACCAATGATCTGAGCCAGTGTGGGGAAGGATTGCTGCGGAGAAATCACCTCCCAGGTGGACTGCATTATCTGATAAGAGGAAGCGATCCAATTTGGAGGCTATTTGATGCCTGCCAGCTCTGCAATTGCTCCAAGTGAAGGTTCCATTACCGAAAGGCATATCTATGAGAGAGGAATTCTGAATGAAATCCTTGAAGTGGGAGCTTTCAGGGTCCAGTCTATTGTGCCCGCCAATCTTCTCTTCGAGCTTAGTGATCATGTTAAAATCCCCACCTATTATCCAGAGTGGGTGCTTTCTATCATTGCCCAGGACCTCTATATTATCAAGAAGAGCAGTTTTACCTCCCGCATCCTGAGGGAAGTAAAAATTTGAGAGATTGCCATGAATATCCATACCAAGGATGTGAAAAGTCGCTTGGATGAAGTGATGTGAGGCATGCAGATCTGATATAGATATTGCCTGTGTGTTCCAAGCAATGGCGAGCCCTCCCGAAGCGCCCGAGGCATCCACTACTACCGCTCGACATCCTGGCCAGGTCTTGGAGAGAATGTTTTCTAAAGTTGCGCTGTTACATTTAGTTTCTTGCAGAAAGCAAATTTGTGGTTTTTCTGTCTTAATCATGTGTTTTAACATTCTAAGTTTGCTGGGGCTATTTAGCCCTCTGACATTCCATGATACTAGCTTCATATTTAACTATTGATGGAGGGTTTGTAGTACTTCGTCAGTTTAACATACCTGCCCGAGTCTACCAGTATTTTCCCTACCTCAATCGTTCTCTGGAGATCCGTTTTTCTTCCTCTTTTCTTGGATTCTTTTGGGAGTTGGTATCCGTCCCAATGGCTGCCAGGTTGTATGCCTAGTTGTTGCTGATGAAAGGCTCTGGAAATAACAACCTCCATCTTGTTGATTTGAGCCTCTGAGATGCTGTCGTAGGCCTTCTTATGGCAAGCCAGTTCTAGCTCTATGATGTCTAAGCCGGTCATATCTATACTCTCGGGTTCTTCTTCCATTCTCTGCACTTGATTATCTTCGTCCTGATTTGACTCCGAGTTTGGTTGAGGATCTAGCTTTCCATCAATATCCATAGCCTTTCCTTTTCCTTCCAGCTCTGTGAATCCACCCGAAAGGGTAGCCGGGTTGCTGAGGGGGGGAGGGGGGGGATGCTTGGATATGGAGGCAAAGGGAGGTGGAGGGATGGAGGAGGTGGGGGGGGCAGAGACATCTGCAGAGAGCGGGGTCTGGTCTTCAGAGATTCTCGATAGGGTTTCAAAACTATTCTTGGTGGATGGTCCTTGATTATTCGCTTGCTGGGGCTTGCTACTGTTGCTAGGTCTCTTGTGAGCACGCTTTCTGCTTGGGGCCTTTGTGAAGGCATCTTGGGCCGGTGCTTCATAGGAAATAGGGGAAGCAGTTTTAACATTGAGCGGATAGTCCCGGAAGAGATGCCCTAGAGAATGGAATTTTCTACACCTGAAGGGGATGTGCTCATAGTCCAGAGGCTGAATCCATTCTTCATCTCTATGAAAAAGACTTATCGATTCTGGCAAAGCTTCATTCAATCTGATAAAGACACAGATGCGAGCATAGGATATATATATGCGCTTTTTTGTTTCTTCGGCAGCCCTGATGAATTCCCCGATTCCATTTCCTATATTTTTAAGGATTTCTTCGTCCCAATACTCATCTGGAAGCGAGTACAAGCGTATCCACACAGGCGCCCATGTGAGATCTTCCTTGTCCGGGTTGAATCTAGGAATCCAATCCCTCAGGTACAGACCTGCTGAGTTGAAAAAATAGGGCCCCTCTCCCACGATTCTGTATTTGTCCTCCAGACAGAAGAAAATCACCGTGAAGAAGCCTTTTGGTCAAAGCTGCAAGGTTACATCTCCTTTTGGCTTCCATTTCGCCGCAATCCATCCGTATAGGGCTCTCTCAGTCGGCCAGAACCCGATGAACTTCCCTATAAGGTCGTGATCCCGCATGAATTCGATTCTCTGGTCTATTTTGTGTCCTGGCAGTTCTATTCTAGGACGCTCCTTGGATATGGGTCTGCAGGTAGCAGAGGTGACTTTCGGGGTTTCCCCGTGATTCTCCCCATTGTCTTGCGCATCATTGTTTTGTCCTTCTCACCCTTCTGTCCTGTTGCTTCCATGCTGGTGCGTTTTGTTTTGGTTCATCATTCCTTTATCTAAATATCTGAATACCAGATCGTGTTCAGGTCCGTGCAGCGAAGTTTTTGCTCCTGGGGAGGGCTCTGACGCCCCCCCTGCGATGATTCCATAACAAACCTGGGAACCCTGCCGCACTGATGCACGACCGGGCCCTTGGTTCAGCGTCTGCTGCTAATCAGAGAAGCGCAGACTGCGTCGTGTCAAAGAACCCTAATCGCTTCTGCAGAGAACCCTCAGAGAACCCTCATATGAAAACTAAAAAACAGATTCATGATTTTTAAGGATAAAGATAAATTGAAATTTTGTGTTGTAGAGTGAAATATTTAAGTATCTATTTAAGAAATCATAACTTATGTTAGAAGAATTAAATGGTTTGCTTTTAACAAAATAAATCATTAAAAAAATATATTGAATGTATCTTGAGATTCTCATGGCTATTAATGATTACTTTAAGGGAATTTAAGAAATCAAATGATCGAAGAAATATTCCACACCATAAATAAGAGACACCACCATCTGATCCAAAATGAAATAGGATGACTGGGAAGGTTATCCCTCCCAAAAGTAAAAATCTTTTTATTAATAAGATGGTCACCTGCAAGCGCACCTGCGAAGGCAACACCATATCAAACCCTCAACAAGCTTTAATAGCTACTGGGTTTTACATTAATTACAACATAAAGATTGAAACAACACTAGGAAACTCTGAACAAAACTATTGGCTATAATACATTTTAGCTATAATGAGAAGGCACTTCTCAACCATAGTGCATAACAATCCTTTGGTTACTCTCAACTGCACTAGCAACAAAATCATGAGGTGCTGGTAAATCCCCATAGCCTGATAATTTTGTATGTCCACTGCCAGATATTAGTATCCAATAGCCAAAACTCTCCCAGCCGTTTACGGCCAAAACGTCCACTAGTGGTCCCACGATGTGTTGTCTCAACTAAAATAGTTTATTTTATATTAAACAACAACAATAATATAAAAATCCTTTTTCCCAATTTTTCTTAAACCTTAATATATAATACAAAACTTAATTTAAATTGGAAAATAAAATAATTTATAAATTATGTAGGCCTTTAATCCATCCAACACCTTAGTTTCCTTCCAACAACATGGCACTAACAAACACATTAACCCATATAAAGGTTGTAAATTATGTAGAATGCTTACTCTGCAATAGAAATTCATCATATTTTATAAATAAACTTATTGTGGAGTTTTAAAATCCAAAAAGATATATGACATCAAATATTCAATGATAATCAGAAGTTCGCCTTAACAGTCATTACATCACGTGGCCACTAGAAATCAAGTCAACATCTGCTCTACATTTCCAAGCTAGAGAACATAAATTCCCAACTAAAGATTTAGGGAAACCATTCCAAAAATGAAACACTTAAGATAAGAGTATGAACTTAAATGCTTAAAGAGTCCGGGACTTTATAATTTATTTATTTTTTAATTCTGGAGCTAAGAGAAAATTTGAAGGATAAACAGAAAATTCAAAACTACCTTAAATTTTTGGCCTCAAGCTATATTAATAACCATAATTCTTGAAATATAGATCAGAGACGGAAGGGGCAAATTGAGATACATTTCACCTAGACATGATTCCTTCTGCATACATTGCTTGCTGAGTGGATCTTCTTCCAAGACAATGTCGTCACTGCAATTTTGAGAAAACGTTGTTAAATTGTCATCTTCAGCGCACTTCAGGCAAAAGGTGGACCTGGGAATCCTAGTATAAATTGAAAATGTAAATCAATGGAAAATCATTTAGAATCATGGTATGGTCTCAAGTTTTAACAACTTCGATTAAAGGAACAAGAAATGCTATTCTGATTGGATACAACTTAAAAACTATGTAGGGAAATTTTTGTTCTGTATATTAGTGAACAATGTCTACTTATATTTATATTTATGAAATCCCTTAAATTACAATAAATTTTAGAATCAAACTTTTCCCGGATAAGACATAAAATTGCCTACATGTGAATAGAAACCCAACCCCAATCAACATTTCACATTATGCATTGTGCTGCCTCGTGAAAGTTAATCGTTCGACTTCATATTTGGCAGCAGAGGTCCCAAGGTTCATTAATACTTTTTTCTCATTCATTTCATTCCTCAATGTTGGCTCCTCCTTTGTATGAGATTGCCAGAAAACTCTTTTAAATAGCAAACAAGACTGACCAGATTTTCTATATGCAAGATTGACCACACACATGCAAGATTATACGTGTAAAAGAATAGAAAATGGTAGAATCACTTGAATTAATAGAGTTAGTGTGATTGGTAGCCATAAGTATTAAGGATAAAAGCACACATTAAATATTATGTAGTTGGTTTGTTGTTGCTCACATTGGCTGATTCTAAATGCATAAATGAGATTATCATTTATATAGAATATTATGACAAGTATAAATTGATATTAAAATCTTTCAAAAATATGAAAAATAAAAATTACCCATTAAACTATTGCTATCAGAATCAGAAAAAGAGAGTGGGACATGGTAGCTTTAGCAATTTGTTGTCATTTATCTTTTGTATTGATGTATTTTAATCAAAATAATTTTATATAAATATTTTCAGTTCCATAAAGCATTCTACTTCTATTCTAAACCGAAAAGGAGCATAAAATTAGATCCTTGGCGACATGATTCAATGTCTCCTCTGCAAGTGTTCAGATGAGTACTTCTTTAGTTAGTAGTTCAAGCAAGAAATTGAGGGGAGTGGTGTTCGACATGGATGGCTTCCTGACCATCCCAGTTATAGACTTTGCTCTCATGAAGTGCATGGTTCTCAGAAATGATCATTGCCAACATTGGAAATACTTCAGGCATCAACATACTTCACCAGATTGAGCAACGGAGAGCCGTGGTTTCTTTTGGCAAGACCCCAAGAAAAGAAAATACTAATGCACAACGTGGAGAGGACACAAGTAGAAGCTAGACCCTAAGAAAATGCACAACCAAGATTCTGTGTCTCGGAATGAAAATTCCAATACACAACAAAAATATAGGTTATTTTTTTAAATTTTTTTAAAATTCAATTAATAAAAGAATAAGATGCATTATGAGGGAAGATTCCAGAGTTTGTGCAACCTTCCAGCACATAAAACATGTATTTCCTTTAAAAACAACTTTGTATATGAAAATCGGGAGTCGTGTATGCTCTGATTTTAGATTAGATTTTGAAATTTCGATCGAAGCCAATTTGTTATGCTAGAGGTTGTGGAAGACATCTATGGGCTAGAGACAACTCAAATATTGATACCAAATTTAAATAAACAACAAATAAAAAAATTCCCGGACAAAATGATCGCAGAATCAAATTATCCTTCAGAACCACAATATATAAATTTATGATAAACAAGCTTTATCTGATGCCTATCATAAAAGTAAACACCACTCAATTTGTGGTAGAGCCTGCAAACAATTGTTAGAAATGGCTAACGAATTATTGAAAACAAATCAGAATTGCGGAAATATAGAAACCCCAATTCCAAAGTTCGGTTGCCGTGGAAATTACTCGTAGGAAAGTAAGCATCCTGTAACTTTTAAAAACAAGTCAAGTTAAATATCCCGACAAAATAAAAAATTTTAGATGCCCATAGCCCCTAAGGGTTGAAACTTGCACTAATACCATTTGTGATAGCCAAATAAACATGTAATTAATAAACTAAATTCAAACTATGAATAGTGCTTACCTGTGCTTACCTATGGTAGAAGTAGGCTTACCGCAACAAGGTTTTGGGAACTACTCTCCACCCAATTGTAGGCTCAATTGCACAACGAATTGCTACAACTGGCCGCCCATGAGCCCTCAATCAATGTACTACTGTCAGTGACTCCTATGTCTTAGAACACCATTCTTCCAAGAGAATGAAAAATAGAATCTTGAAATGATGGAATGCCTCCCATCCTCCTTACCATCTAATAAATAGAACAAACATTGGATGGGAAACCACATGTACACACTCCATGTGTCTACGTGCAACTTTCTTTTGATTTTTAGCTTTCTTGTTTTATTTTCTTCTTTTTGATAGTTTTCTTGTTTTATTTCTATTTATTTCCTATTTAGAGCTTTAGTATGGTTATTACATTTTTATTTTTATTATTTTTATTATTTTTTCTTAGTATATATTTTAATATCATTTAATTATTTAACATTTATAATTTATTATTAAGTGATTATATATTATTTATTACTTTTGTAGTGTTTATTATTTTTTTATTATTTATTATTTATTATTAAGGGGAGGGATATTACAAAGTGGATATACATTAAGGAAGGGTCCACTGAAGAATGAATAAGGGTACACAAAAAAATTGTTACAGATCATTAATTGTTTGCAAAACATTAGTTAAAATTTTCCCTTAAGATGAAAGATGGATTGCATGAAAAATATGCAAAAGAAAGGTGCAACGGTGATTTCAGATTATCCGACCAATTGCTATAAGGTCTTCATGACTTAAGGGTATTTAAGATCATGAATTAAGGGTATTTAAGATTAGGGATATAGCTTCAAATTTGACAGAAGGATGGTTTCAAAGGTGGGATATAGAAAAGGAATTGCACATACAGGGAAAAGGTTTGTTGAATGGAATCAGTTTGTCAACACTCTAAATCAAAACACCATAACTCTCTCACTCTAAATCACAACATCATAACTCTGTCAGATCGGGATGATGGGCTTAAGTAGCTAGAAAATAAAGCATTTGTTTTACGCGTCAAAAATTGGAAATGAGGAAAGCATGCTTGAAGACCAAAGTGGTGGAAGGTAGTTTAGAAACTTGAAAATCCACTTAAAACAAGAAAATTTCTCTATTTAGCATTAGCAAACAAAATTCTTACATGGGACAATAGGAATTTTTTTTTTTGGAATGGACCAGGATGGTATGTTTTATATAAGGCAGAAAGTGAATCACTAAAGCACTTGTTTGTCCTTTCTCAAAGTTGGTGTGGATTTTTTTTTTACCAATAATAAATGGCAAGAACAAATGGGACAAAGAATCGTTAGTGAGTTGTTTTGAGCATTGACATCTTCATAAACATATTTCCATTCATATATATTTTCCATGTTGTTTTTTGTGGGGGATTGTGGTTAGCTAGAAACAATGCATCACGTCAAAGGTAAACCAAGATTGGTGGCTCATTAAATCAGAACTGGCTATGGGGGATGCTGGAAGAAAAAATCAACAAAATCTCAGAGAGTTCTGAATGATCTAGCATAGATCATTCTACAACCTGGGGTTACTTTGATGGTGCATGTCAAGAAACCCCCATGAACTCATTATTTTTCTATAAAATTTGGAGTTGGGTAAGGAACTGGCCACCAAACTGAGTTGTATGTTTTGTGGCTATTATTGAGAGCAGTTGTATAAAGATGTAATGGAACAATGAAAATTTTGGGGATCCAAAACCATTGACTGATCGAGCCAATAACTACTAATTGATTAGGGAAACAATAATATAAAGAAAAATCTAGGAAATAATTATATAAATTGTAGAACTATTGATGGGTCAACAATATATAAGAGACATTGAATCTGAGCGTGTAGCTCAAAATTTGAAAATAATACTAAAAATGATAAAATTTAGGATGTTGTCTAATAGTAAAATGTGTTGTTGGGAATTATAAAATTAAGATTCTATATGCCAAAATTTTTCTTTTGACCACTATAATCTATTAATACTTTATTTACCAATACGACAAAAAAGATGGTTTCATTTTGTTTCTTACAATGTTATTAAGATTTTATAATGGCTAGAGCGAGACTGAGCAATTAAGTTGATGAGATTAGGCCTTCTTTCACTATATTTTCATGCGTTTTTATTGTCCCCCCCTATTTTGTTGTGTTTAAGCTCCCACACGATTTTGACCTAAGGGATTGGAATGTTATCCTAATTTTCAAATCCTTAAGCTGAATCCAATGTTCCTTGCTCACTATTTGTTGAATTTCTAAATGAATTATTGAACAATGGATTATTGTTATTATTGTTGTGTAACATTCTTTCATCTGGATTTCTCTTCCTTCATGTGTGTCTTCTAGATTGACTAGTACCTCCTAAGAATGATTTGCATCAAACATATATTCTTGTCTTCTCCATTGATTTCCCTGATGGGAGGAAATCCCTTTGAAGGTATAAATCAATTCCTGAATTGAATGGTGTTGTGGCAGGACAAGAAACACTTTAATCTCTTACCAATAATCATGTTGAAGCATCATTATCCGAAAAAGCACACGATCTAGCAAGTTTCTTTATTCAAAGAAGATGCTTTGATTATGGTCATATAGGTTTGTCTCTAGATTCATAAGGAGAACTCATCAAATATATTCCTAAAACCAAATATGGTGATTCTAATCACTATAGGAATCAGAATTCTACAACTGAGAATGAGTCTTTTCTTACATAATGTTAAAACAGGCTTCCAAAATTAAATTTTCCAGAAAGTATGGATGCATCCAATAATATTTCTGAAGTTGGAAGAGTACTTAAAATTCCTAGAGATTTTGTTTTGCACAATTCTAAAGGCCCACCCCAGTGAAATTACTCCATCCTTGTAAACAAGCTCACTAATTCCAGTGATACTCTACATTTAAAACCAATCAGATAACACATGAAAAGGTGTGTAATGATAACAAATATGCATAGATTACAATAATGCATGCTAATACCTATTGTTAAGAGATATGCTTATTTTACACGATAGTAAAGGGAATAGAAAGTAGGGAACGAATTCAAAATAAGGGGATCTAAAAAGTAAAGAGATCTAGTGTCACATTTTTTTCAACTACTCACTATCCAACTTGATAAATGTGGTGTTGGTTCTCAAAACAAAACATGCATTTATGCAAAGTAGATAGAGAAGTAAAAGAACTTCATTGCACTAATTTATTAAAATTTTCAATAAATTAAGATAACCTAGATGGTTTTGTTTCTCTTGCAGCAGCATGAACTCTCTAGGTAATTATTATAAAGTCTAAATCAATTTAGACTGCATTCATGGTAAGTAGGATCTCCTTTTATTTGCTCAGCACCTCCTATTACATGCTTTATTAACGGATTTGCAAGCAAATTTTCCAATCAAAGGACGATGTTTCTAGAGGTTAAAAAAGTATTTTATTTTTGAAAGAAATTAGACAATGATTAGAAATTGGTGATAGTGTTGATTACATATCTAGGCAAATGCATTTTTTCTTAGAAGCTCCCAAACCATTTGTATTTATTTGAGCCCAATTCAGATGTGAATTGATAAGAGGCATTTTAATGTTACATGTAGGTAAAGTATGAAGCCCAATTACTCTTAAGCATTGTATGAATCAATGGATCATCCTTGGGCATCCCCACGGTCCTAGTGAAATCACTACTCTTGCAAAGGGCTTTTGTGTAGCAAAAAAAACATCTTGAAACACACAAAGTTGGAATGGATTGATAATAAATAAATGACATTGACAAGCTTGTAGTTTCATGTTTTGGAAGAGGTAAGACGCATCTAAGACTCATGTGAAGGGTCTAACTCATAGCCTGATATCCCATGGGTTTGTGGATTGGCTATAATGACTGACATTAACAAGGTGTTCTTGCCCCATTATTTATAGCTGGTAAAATATGGACAACAAGTGCTTTGTTAAGGTTCTTATATTGTTTCGGGGCTCAGAGAACATCTATAAAAATTCTCTTTTCTTTAAAGCTGGTCATTAGCCACATTGTAAGGTGAGTAATTAGGTGGAAGAACAACAATATTCTATAACAGGACAATAGGATTTTGGTGTTGGACAACAATTATCGATTGTTTTTCTAAAGCTAAAAACATGTTATATTTTTCGTTCTCCCTACTTTTCTTAACTCTAACTTTTCATTTTTCCTAGACTAGAATTTGGAATAGATTTGGGTTTGAACTCATTATAGACTACTTGACTTCTGGGCATTTCCACATATACATGATCACATGGTTCCTCTCATTTTATGACATCTACCATATAGGTCTCTTTTTTGGCCTTTGGCCTCCTCTTTGGCATTAAAAGATGGATCAAACTACGTTGGGTCATGGGCTTCATCACATAAATTACACCATTAATGAGGACAATACTATTCAAGATGAGAAAAATTAGGTCTTGTTCAAATCCCGAAGGTAGGAGTTGTAGCAGGCTTAGGATCTACTATCAACAATATGCTAAAAAGAGAACATTTGGTTGTGCATATCCTACACCATTTGTAGCATGATCATCATGTCAATCTTGGGACCAAAATTGTCAAATGGTAGACCTGTTAAGATTTTTCTCTTCAAACTCTAAAAAAGTTTGTAGAATTGAACCAAGAGAGTTTACATTATTTTCTTCCAATCAGTGACGATAAGGAGGGCGTAATCTATTATCATAATGGACTAAAGCTACTTGTTAAGTGGGTCATATAACTTTAGGAATGTTGTTAAAGAGCTTCATGAACCAGAGGTGAAAAGCTTTGATGGTCTCACCATCTTTGAAGGGTAGGCTGTGAAAATTTATTATCTGATCAATAGGGTTTTCCATATTTCCAAGGGTGGACTTCAACGAGTAAATGCACTAATGTATTACGGTCATACCTTTTAGAGGCATACCTTGAGACCACCTGAGGTTACTAGTTTGTTGGCGTTGAGATGAATGCTTGGCCTTGCTATGGTTTTGGCTAAGGCATGATGGACCCAACTTGGTGCTCTATTTTTAGCCCCACCCTAGGCAAAATTGTGTTGGAAAAGGTAACAAGTTTTCTTCCAACTTATTCTAAAAACACTTGCAAATGATTTTGAAACCACAATTTGGCTAAACTTTCCATTGTCAATTACAATACTTGAATGCTAAATATAGATAGCGTGCAAGTTCCAATGGGATATTTTTCAGACCGAATCTTTTTAAAATGCGCACAATTTTACAGTCATAAATTACAAGGGTGCAAGGCTTTAATGGTAGGCATTTTCCCAAAAGAGAGAATTTAACAATACTGAAATTTGTTTCCCATCCTCTATAAAGAAAAATAGAGATGGATTCCTACTTATCAGAATCAAATAAAGAGAAAAATAAGTAGGTAGCGGCAATAACATAGATAGTAACTCCGACAATTGCCCCAAATTCACCCAATTAGAAAATTGAACCTTTGCCCTAATACCTCAAAATAACAAACAGGAACCTACTCAAGATGCTCAATGCTGAAATTCTACGATTGGGGAAGAAGATTCAACAAATTTTAGCTATGTAATTAGGCATTAATAACAAAAACAAAGTATAGAGAACTAACCTTCTGCAAATCAGAAAGGGTAAAGAGACATTTTTACGAAAGTACGAAGAAAATTGATTATCCATTGTAAATCTTAGTGTAAATTCAAACCACACAAAGAAGCATAATCTAGTTGTGATCAACACACAGATAATGAAGAATGAGGAAGGTATCATGAAAATCAAGACTCAAGCCACATCGATAAAAAATATGAGAATATATATCCCTTGGAACTGCATAGAGTTTCATGCGTCATCCATGCACACCCACTCTCACATCTCTCATTATTAAATCCACCACATCCATAAAAAGACACAAGAAGAGACCTCCCTTGTAACTTCCTAGAGTGGCATGCTATCATCCATGCACATCACATCTCACATTTCTCATTTTAGTAATTGAAAAAAATAATTATATATTTAAAAAAAAAATTAATAATAAAAAAAATTAGATATGGACATGCTAAATTTTGCATGCAACCCATGTGCTTCTCTAGAACACCATTTCAAATCTCAACTTCCAACGTTGTAGGCTTATTTTCTTCATGATTATCTGCTTGTCCAAAAGAGAAGTGACGGTTCTGAAGTACTTGAGCTCTTCCATCCAAAATTATGTACAATCCTCGATCAATGTTGGAATAAGAATTGGTTCGCACCTTGCCATTTCTATTCTCGCTTAGTTGTTACTACCTTATATTCCTTTTCCCTTGTATCTATGGACCCTACAGAGAAATTCTCGTGATGTCACCTAGATGTCTCATGGAGAACATGTTTTAGCTTGTCATAGAGCTTGTAAGTAGAATATTTGTTACAACATGGATACAAATCATAGTTTTGACAACTTAATGGGCCAGCCAACCTTGAAATTTGATGCAAAACTATGGAATTTCTTGACTGTATAGGTATTGAAAATCACCAACAACAACAATGGCTCATATTCAAAACTCATAAAATTTTCCAAACTAGATTGAAAAGAAATACATAACACTCTTTTGACGAGGAAATGAACATTGATCATCTTTGGAAGACTGAGAGGAAATACATTAACCTCTAGGTGTTTCCACTTCTAAACAATCTGCTACATAATTTGGATCTTCACTTAGAGATTTTGGGACTAGACAAAACATTGGGTGAAGTAGTGGTTCTTTAACGAGATTAACATATGTTGTTGGAAGCTTCAACTGATCATGTACCCTCAAGTGCTCATATCCTCTTGACAAAAAATAGGTATGTTTTCTCGAATCTTTGAACCATACAGAATGTTCATCCACAGATACGATCCAAACAATAGAGCCATTCACTCACAACATCCTAATTCATATCAAATCAAAATAGTAGAGTTCAATTTTAAGTTGTTGCTAGTTGTTTTTGTTTCCATGGTTGTATTCTACAAGAATTTAATGTTGCTAGGGTTGCACGAATAGTTAACGAATTCTCTTCCTACTGGTCTAAAGGCCCTTACCTATAGTATCACAAAGCTCATATTCTTAGAAAAAGACTACCATGACTTAAGACTCATGCAACCAGCTCTTCATGTCCTATGTTCCCCAAATGTTGAAACATCACACCGTAAGTAGTATATTATGGGTCTTTATTATTGCGTGGTAGTATTAGAATAGATCTACTAGCTCTAGCCTTTGCCTTAGTTCCATGGAAATTTGCCTATCACTTCCAAGTAGTACTACTAGCCTTCTTACAAACAAACACTTTCTTTTGTACTTGTTGCTTTGTCTATTGTAGAGTAAGTTCCATGGATAAACTAATGTGACAAAAGTGGCTTCCCTTCCTCTCCTTTCCCTTCCAACTCATTATTTAGATTTGAGAGGTGGAAAATCCAGGTATTTTCATAATAAAAGGTCTCATATGGGACTTGTGATACATAAATTTTCCACGAAGATGATGATGGTTAGACTCTATTGTTAAGCATATAATAACGCAATCATTGGTTAAGCATGAGGGTCTTTAAGAATATTTATGGGAATGGGCTAGAGTTAGGGAATAAAGTAATTATACCACATAAGTCATTTCTCAGAGTTTATGGGTCTACAAGAATTAAGAGATTGTTCTTTAAACTAATTTCATTTCCAGAATTATAGCCATCATTAAGAAATCGTTCTTTAAATTAATTGTATTGGCATAATTATAGTTAGAATTAAGAAATCGTTCTTTAAATTAATTTCATAATTACATGCAAGAAAAAATTGGATCTCTATTCAATAACAATTATTTTTTGAGAATTTTCTTGATGGCTTCAATTACTTATTGCCAAAATTATTTATTTCCATAACTACGAATTGTTGCTTGCTTTCAGAATTGCACCTCTAGGTGCAACTAGCTTGGGTTGGCATCATTCATCCTGAACATGGCTTGTAGCCACCTTTTCACTTATTAAGGTCGAAGAGGGAAGCCTCACTGTTGCAAAATCAATAGAGTTTTGAAATGTGAAACATTAAGAGGAGGTGACAGCTCGACTGCAAAACGTGGAGCCATTGAAAGATAAACAAGCTGCAAGGGTGAGCAAGTATAATGGGGTCAACTCCAAGGCGTAGAAGAATGGAAAGGGTGATGCACTAAGGGCTAGGTCCAAATCTTATCTATAGAACAATCGAGGTAAAGGTTTTGTTATGCCAATCTAATACAACTCAACACAGAGCTGAAAAATCAAGCTATAGGTTGTTTTATGCCAATCCAATACAACTCAACATAGAGCTAAAAATATAGTTGAATAAGCAGTGGCTCACAAGCAACATGCAAATAGCCACATTGAAATTCAATTTACAGCCACTTGTCCATTCCACTGGTTAACTCCCACTTGTCCACGGGTGAACTTGAACTTTATAAAAAGTCATTGCACATGAAATATTAAATAGCATTAAATGTCACTCATATGTGAGTGAAGTAATGCTAGCATTACTTAACTAGTCAAAAAATTAAATTAAATACACGTTGCTATCAGAATTTATAGTAAGATATTTGAGGCCCTTGCCTAGGGAAGAGGCTAAATAAGATGGTGAAATAAAATTGTCATTGAAGATAAAATATGATCTTCAAACTTTTGAAATATCATTTTAGAATTTTGGAGCTTTGATTAGCACAACAAAAAGATTATGAGTTTTTGTGCCAGGTTAATAGAATAACACATCATTAAAATAGTTCCCACAACCCTTTGGATGGGGACTAATAATATCATTATGAAATCCGGTGACATATAAATGACAAGTCATAAATGAATATGAACTTTATTTAAACAAGTAGTTTTTCTCTTCTAAGAATTCTATCAACCCTTCATCTCCTTATATTTACACCGTAAAGCGTTTCCCTCTGAAACCAACTCCCCTCGATGCAAACCTATCATAACTCCTTATCATTTGATCCATCATTAGATGATTGGATTTTCCTAGTCCATTGGTTTAATTGCACTGAGACAGATGGTTTTTTGCTTACCTTTGCATAGATGTCGTCATCTTATACAATTCGTGTTATTTGTTTTGTCGGCGAGGGTTTTCCTACATCCTTGTGGAAATTACCCTATGCCCATCCACCTATCTTTCTTCACACTAGTCAGCCAACGTGTGCTCGATAGCAATTTGTGCCTTGTTGTTCTGGAGAAAAGGGGCAAAGTTATAATCATGTCATCCTGGCAGTCAAGTTTTATTTTTATTGTCGCAACTATCAACATGGGAGGTGTTTAATGATTTGTGTTACATGTGAGGCTTTTTCCCTTCATGTTTGAATGCCCATTTTTTTTTTTACTTGACTTCTGGTTTACCTTTTTTATCAATATAATGTGCTCACTTCCCAGCCAATCTCTAGTCAAGTAGACGGGTTAGTAAAGAGGACATTGAGACTCTTTTCTCACTTAATCCCTTTCAACTAGGGTTCAAGATATTGTGCTTAAGAGCTGACTTACCCTTCAAAATAGGTAACAAATTATTTAACTGTTGTATGCATTTTCCAAATAGGTAAAATATTATTTGAGAGTTGTATGCATTGATGTTGTGCATGGCCACAAATATGTCGATGGGGCTATGATCTTCCCTCACAATGTAGGGCTTGGAGCTACCAAGAAAGTCCAGTATTAACTTTTCTCATTTCTCTTGATATCAATCCTTTAAACTATTAAAGTTGGTTCAGTGATCATCTAGATGGGATAAAAACCCTTCATCTCTGGGCAACAAAAAACATTATGCCCTCATTAGGTTGAGAATTCTGGCGCTTAGTAAACTCTTGTTAGGGTTTATCCAGATGTGAACTATGTCAAAGGACAAGGGTTTTCATATGCCATTGTAGTTGTGGGTGAGGCACCATGTTAGGGTTGATCCCTAAGCTTCCCTCGTTCAAACGCAAAATCATTTAGGAAGCTTCATTGACAGCTTGCACCAATTATTAATGCAGGGATGTTGATTTGGCTAGAAGAATAGGAGTTGCTACACCTTTGGAAGTTTGAGCTACTTCCATTCAATATGCATTTTCCCCATGTATTGTTGTAAGAGTCTTGCATTGAGTGTTCTTGATGAACATTTATTAAAATTGAAAGTAAAGTTTGTATTTTTTAGAATGATTTGTTTGGTGTGGATAGTTTTGGAGAGATCCTCGATGGTGGCACTGCTATGAAAGCTACAACGAGGATCCAAAATTTGTCAAGGAGATGACATAGATAATATTTGGCGTGCACGGGAAGCCTCGTGTCAATTCCATGAAAGGGGTGCCCTTTCTTGCTGGACAGTTAGTTGAAAACCTTATGTTTTATTCATTGATCCTTTTCCATAGAACATGAATTTCTTTGATCAATCAATTATTCCACCATTTGGTATTTACAAAGTTACTGATCTATTCATGTCTGTCAGGTCAAATGCTGCACCCTGTGCTAAACATTTTGTGGGTGATGGCAGAACAACCAAGGGTATCAATGAGAATAATACTGTAACAAGTTATAAAGGATTGGTGCACATCCACATGGAAGCCTATTTTGATGCCATAGCTAAAGGAGTCTCCACCGTTAGGGTTCCCTATTCTAGTTGGAATGGACGGAAGATGCATGTTAACCATGTTCTTATTTCTTGTATTCCTAAGAAGAAACTTGGCTTCAAGGTATTATTGTCGTGTCTTCTTATAATTGGTCATGGTTTTGTATTTTTACCTTTTCAAAACTTTATATTATGTAGAACATACAACCAGTTAGTTTAAAATGATGACTTCATGTATTGGTCACAGTGCTTTGTTATTTCAGATTGGCAAGGTATTGATAGAATAACTAGCCCACTTGGTGGTAATTACTCTTTGGCAGTTTTTGATGGTGTGAGTGTAGGGATTGACATGGTACTATATTTCTCTCTCACACTAGACAGTGTTCGAATTTTTAGTAGCCCCAATTAAATAACGTTCATGTCCACCTGACCTTTTCTAATGGAAATTTGTTTAATAGGTGATGGTTCCCTATAATTTCAAAGAATTTATTAACAATATGTCTTTGCAAGTGGAGAGTGGTTTGATCCCCATGACAAGAATAAATTATGCAGTTAGAAGAATATTGAGTGTAAAATTCACCATGGGGCTATTTGGGCATCCTATGGGAAATCTGAGCCTAGCCAACCAACTTGGCAGCAAGGTGAACTCTTAAGCGTATGTTGTTTGTTTTTTCGTTGAAAGATTGATTTGATGAATGACTAATACCTAAGAGTGTTGTACTCTAGGTGTTGTCCTCTATACAAAAGTAAAAATAGATATCCATAGCTATAAAGAAATACAAATAGTTTCAAGTGTGTTTCTATTTTTTATTTTAAGAATTTTACATCATCACATTCTCTTTATAGTATATACCACCGTATGTTGGAAGAGGATATGTATCTTCTCCCATGTGGTGTAATGGTGGTGATGTAGTAGTTCTCTTTAACTTGATCACTAAGGAAATGACCTTGTACTTTGTACTTGTTGATGACAAAAATTTTTAATGCTATTTCTAATGTTGTTTACCATAATGAATATGGCCTTATTTCCTTTTCATGTGCCTTTTGTTCTATAATTTCTCTGTTTCCCCTTTAAAGGTTTTGGTAAGATGTGTACCATTGTTTTTAAATTGATCATTCATCCAATTAACTACTAACAACTGATGAAATTTAGTAAGACTTGGTAAACACATTCTTCTTCCTTAGGAAACTAGCAGAGTCTGAATTTAAAGGCTAATCGAAACTATAATCTGAATCTAGTTTGAGCCTATATACAAACATAGTTAGAAAACATACAAAAAACATGTAGATCATTGTCGAGAGCCCATGTTAATGCTATTCCATTACCATTGAATAAAAGGTTGCTAGAAAATTTGATATGTATAGTTTTTTGTAGCATACATAAAACTAAAACTCTCTAATATCGATACATATATGTACCCTAACATTTTCTCTTATAGATCTTAGTGGGTGTCTAGGTTTACAAAAAATAGATCTGTTGCTTAGATCTTGGGATCACCATGCAAGAGATTGTGCTGCAAGCAAGATATGCACTCTATTTACTAGATACAAAAACGAATTTACAAAGACTGTTAAAAATATAACAGCACTGCCTCATATAAATTTAATGCCTTATCTCTAAAATGAAGAATAAGGATAATCTCATGCTATTCTATATATAGCTTATTCATGCATGCACACTTATTGCTGGAGTACTAAAATTAGTAATATGCCCACAATGTCTTCTTATGCTGCATCCTCATACATTGATCATTATGTTGTATCAAATTTACTAATGTATGGCTTTATGTAATGCTATTGTAATAGAAGGTGCCCATATTTTCCATTTGTGCTTCAAGCAAGTAGAATGTGATCATATGAATACTATTTAATATTCCTCTTATCAAGAAAAGTGTTCCCGACCAATCCGAGTCATCTTTAACTTCCCTTTGGCCAAAGGTTTAGTCAAAATACCAGGTACCTATTGATCTATTGGAATGTGCTGTAGAACCACAGCTCCTTTATGAACTCTTTTCTCTTATAAAATTTAAAGAGTTTGATACAATTTTGATTGTCGCAAAAGTATCCAAAGTTTGATATGCCAACTATGTTAGTAACTTTCCAAAACTGGTTGGTTTCACAACTAGAAGAACTCGCATCCATATATTTTGCTTCTATTGAACTGAGTGCTGCATAATATTTTACTTTGTTAACTACTGAACCAGGATACTGTAGCTAAACGTAAACTGAAAGAGCACCTTTAAGTGTTATTTCTATCACCATAACTATCTTCCCAATCATAATTTTGAAAACCTTGCAATACCACCTCTCCATCACTAACATATCTCAGTGCAAAATGCACTGCCCCCTTCCAAGTATTAGAGCTTGTGTTTTGCAGCAACCCGATGAACTTTCCTAGGGTGCACCATGTAATGAAAGTGTTGACTGTAAAACAAATGTTAGGCCTTGTGTTAAATAAGTACAAGAGGAAACCTATCAATCTATCAAAACACAGGGGCGCACACATTTTCATTATGTTTATTTCTCCTCTTGTTTTAGGCACATCAAGAACGCTACAAAATTTAATTGAACAAACAAAGTACACTATAGAGTGGTAATTATTTGTCTAACCTAGAAAACCCTTTGAGATTTTACCCCAAGTCTTCAATAGAGTGAAACATGATCCTTGATACATGAGGATTACACAAAGCATAATTATTTCAAGAATCCTAAAACCAACCAGAACAAAACATTTGATATTTTACCCCAAGTCTTTAATAGAGTGAAACATGATTCTTACACAAAGAAGAATTATTTCAAGAATCCTAAAACTCATCATAACAAAGCTCTTTTGCAATTTGGAAAAAAATCTTGGTAAAAAATTGTATTTTTCATCCATCTATACACACCCACACACAACTGCATCATTGTTGTGCCTTTCTCTCCCCTTTTTTGGTATAAGTAAGAATGCTTAGAAAGTAATTGAAAAGAAAAAGGAAGCATATTTTAAACTGGTCATATTTGTCTAACAAAAATTCATTCGAGGTTTACGAGAAGATTTCAATAGAGTGAATGATCTCTTCTGCCAAAAGAACTTGCTAGCTCTTATTTTTCTTTGATAAATTTGTGTACTATGAGTTTTTGTAATTATGAAGGGATGCCATATCTCCAATTTTATAAATACTAGATAAGATATCTAAGAATCACGTAATTCATGGCTTGACTATATATGTCTTATGTACAAAGTAAATAAGGTGAATAAATAGGCAATGAAGACTTGGCCTATGTAACTTTAGCAGTTTTTATTATATAATTCAATATGTTCTGAAGTTCAATTGATCCTCTCAAACATCCAAAGATGATTGTATTTTCAATCAACATCAAAAGGATCACGTGGGTCACCAATGCATAAAGTGAAAGTGTGATGTAGCTACGTAGAAGCTCCACAACAACCCTGGGCACATAAACAACCGAATGCAATCCTTATCAAATGAAAAATATGGTTACTGTCAATATTCTCCTTATACAGATTGGATCTGCATGAGAATAATCTAGTACTAAACCAAAGAAGCAATACTAAAGCTATAAAAAAATGAATATGAAATAACAAATCTAAATTGATAGCCTATTTGATTGGAATGAGCTCTGTTTACATTTTAGGCAAGATAAAGTTCTTTGATAACTTAAAAAATAAACAACCAGAAAACTCTATATGTTTAGATAATAAAAATAATTACCCAATCATAATTCTAATTATGGTGATATCAAGCCTCCCATGGAATCACGATTTTAGGCCAAGATCATACTGCAAACATTTAATGTCAAACATAAATATGATGTAGGGATGCAATAGAATTGAACCAATTTAGTTGGATAAACTGAAATTGATCTAGGGTACCTAAGGCTGCAACTTTTACGATCATTGCCATAGTAAATCCTATGATTCTATAAACAAGAATTTATCCTTCATTGACTGAACATAGCGCTTACCCATATCCACAAGAAGAAAGCAAGTTGGAAATAATTCTGTAGAACATAAGTTAACCATTAAGCAATTGGTATTCCTATAAATACTTAGTGAATAGGATTTAGAAATACAAATTGTTAATTCAAATTTAGAATGCAAATCATTTTGATACCTAGAAAAGAGTGAAATGGATCAAGAAAAGGATAAGTTGAGGGCGTTTGAACCAAAAGAGTTTATTTTTTGGCTACACAGTTGCAGTTCCTTCAACTACAACATGCCTCCCTTGAATTTCTAAGGCTAAATCTGTTATTATAACTTGTAGATTTATTCCAGCCAACAAAATTATCTCTATATTTTGGAGATAAAATGACATAAAACCCAAAGAATTCAATCAAAAAAATTGTCATGATTATTAATGCCCATTATCAATAATTCAGTGTCATATTAGTCTAATATTTTTTTGCACTTACAACTAAGGGAACTAAAGAGAACCAAAAGAATAAATACCACCTTGCTCACAGAAATAAATCCAACCAAAAAGTGGATGTTAGGATAAACAACATCAGAAAAGCCTTTTACTAATATGCAGATTGAAGTCATTGGAAGCAGAGATAAAGTGTTACATACACATTAAGAAGCAAAAAGATTACAACAAAAGCCCACAACGGAGGACTTTAGATAATACAGTGAAGGTTGCACGTTAGGTAAAAATCAAGAGGGGGTTTTCAAAATAACTAGAGGGATGGCAAAGAAAAGCTTTCTTGGAAGACTAAAACTTTTCTTAACAGAGGAATATTCACTAACCTGATTCTAACAACCATCTTGAAGCCATCATCCAATGATCTCTTGATATATTTATGAAAATTAAACTTACTAGTTGGATGAAGGTGAGCTTGTGCAGTTCAAAGAAATAGACACTTTAGTACAAATCAAGTTTGTTGCATGAATGAAATGGGGATAGAAACAACCAAATATGAAATAGTAAAGATAATTTTAAAATACAAGGTCTTACAATTATGAAGCCATGGCGCAAGGTTAGGTAATTAGTTTTGGTTACTCACAGGTGTCGAAATAAGCATAATTCAAATTCGAATTGGGTAACTATTGTTTATATGTGTATGTTAAGATTATGCCCATAATCCTAAGCAAGGAAATGTATTATAAAAAGTGTCAGGATGTTATTAGTATTTCGAGGACATTTAATCTATATGGAAGTTTGAGTTAATAATGAAATAAAGAAAAATAAAGGAGATAAAAGAAAATATACCACTCTTTATTATTTTTAAATTAAAAAAGGCACAATTTAATTGTATTAAGTATTTATTTATTTTTGGAATATTTTGTTATAATTCTTCGAGAGTTAAAAATTTTGTTATTTAAATTGCTAAATCACATTTTTAAATGCAAAATCACTCAACACTGAAATTAGTAGGATACCTAGATTGTATAGATTACATAACCCAACTCTATAATTCCAACAAATCCTTAACTTTAGAAAGAATTGAGAACATGCCTCGGAAGAAAACAGAAAAAAGGAAAAAAAGACCATTATTACAAAAATCTTAATCTAATTGTCTATGTTCCCAACTTTTTCTCAGATTGTAAGTTTTAGTTATGTAAATTGCATTTATTAATAATAAATTGATTCTAGCTAGTGAAAAAATCATGAGACATAGGAATTATACATAGGAATTATACATGTTACAACAACTCAATTGTGTCATGTAAGACATCCCCACACAATTTCAGAACAAAATTAAGAAGAAAATATCATAAATTTAAAGACAATGAATATCAAGGCCAATCTACGATTTTCAAATTGAAAACTAATTCAAATTACCATAAACTTTAATACAATAAACACCCATATCAACTTATGACGCTCAGAGGTGAATAATGTGAGGGAGTTGTGTAATTACTTTTATATTTAAAAATTCAATATTGGTTATAATTAAAAAACGAATATATATATATATATATATATTTATATATATATATTATATATAGATAGTTGGTTTTAATTAAAAGCATTATTAATTTGACTTTCATTATTGATATTATAGTTCATTATGAAGATGGTCACCTTGTTTCTTGTTGATATTTCTACCCACCATAATGAAAATGTGATTCTTTAGATGCTTAAAAAGAAAATAATAATTTTGTTTTCACTCTCAAACATTCCGAGGTAATTATTTATTGTTTAAAAAATATTATAATGTAGTAGGAGTTGAGCTTAAGCACTAGAGGTGCATAATGTGTTTTTAGAAGTGGTCGGTTAATATCTCTAGAGGTATACTCTACTCTACTGGGTGAAAAGTATAATTTTTTTTTTGTATAAACAATTTCTATTATTTGTATAAATCTGATAGAGGTATATTTAATAACAAGAGAAAAAGTCTCCTCATAGTCAACTCATTTTTAATGGGAGAACATTTTAGCCTCAATCCAAGCTTTGGAGTTTTCTATGCTGCTATTTGCTGCATGCTTAACCTTGTAAAACAGCCTAGAGTCAAAAAATGACTTCCCCACTAGTCCAAGGACTATCTCCTACCCATAATTCTTTAGGAGAATATGTATTCCTCCACCATGGCATTTTGCAGTGCTTTCTTCCTTACTACCTCTTTGTTACTAGAAGTTTTTGTTTCAATAATGGAAGACATTAGTGCAACATAACTAGGGAACTTTTTAAGAGGGTGGCTTACTTGAAAGGAAGTAGTTGGAGCACCAACTTACTCTGTTGCCTTTGGCAATGTATAGGTTAGTCGTCTAGTCTTTCTAGCTGAAATTGAAGTTAAAGAGGTACCCTTACACCTCCAAAAGCTTGTTGATCTAAATTTGCTTTTCATGATGTTTTTAATTTCTGCATATCTGTTTTTGGGATACCAAGCTCTTCTCCTTCCATGGTCACTATTGGAGGTTCTTGAGACTTGGAGGACCATGCATTTTCTTCAAACTTGGTATCTCTTCTCACATATACTTTATGTTGAATAGAATGTATATTCTATAAGCTTTTAAGGTTTCACTCTAACCTACAAAGATGTCCTTCAAACTAGATGGTTCTAACTTGGTCCTTTTCTCATCTCGAATATGAATGTAGATAGGACAACTGAAAAACTCAAAGATGTGTTACTTGAGGCTTCTGAACTCCTCCATTGATGCCTTATCCTTCAAAATTTGGTGAGGATATATATTCAAAATATAGACAATGATAAGACATGTTGATACACAAAGACACATGGGCAGAAATAGAACATGAATCATGGATTTGATTATTTTATGATACATGTGTTCCTCCCCTTTGCAATGCCAATCTACTAAGGATTGTAGGGAACTATCAACGTTTTCTTGATTCTTTCTTTCATGCAAAAGGTATCAAACTCCTTTGAGTTATACTCCTCTCCTTGTCGAACCTTAACACCTTAATCTTTATACCTATTTGATCTTCTACAAGACCCTTAAACTCTTGAAACTTCCCAAAGTCCTCATCCTTGGCTTCTGTGAAGTAAGTCTATGACATCCTAGAAGAATCATCAATAAAATATTCATAGTAAATGTTACTTGATAAGGAAGTTGAGGACATGGGCCCACATACATTTGAGGGGATTAGGTGAGAAACCCCT
Source organism: Pinus taeda (assembly GCA_000404065.3). Taxonomy (NCBI): domain Eukaryota; kingdom Viridiplantae; phylum Streptophyta; class Pinopsida; order Pinales; family Pinaceae; genus Pinus; species Pinus taeda. The sequence goes on from APFE031757784.1 coordinate 77,576, forward strand.
CTTGACCTATCTTCACTACCAAGAAAACATCCTTCACATGCTTGCCAAGTGCACAACCCTTGCAGACTCCTTTCTGCTTAGCCTTGAAGATTGGCAATCCCCACATCATGTTTTGCAAGATTGGAAACATTCACTAGGGCAAGTGACCTAGTCTCCTTTGTCAAAGCTCACAGTTATCACTATCATGACTGAAAGTTCTTACATACAAAACATCAATAACTTAATAAGATTAAGGATATCACTTGATGGATCCCACTCTTGCAACTCGATACATGGCATCATCACCAATTTCTACTAAAGGTACTCTTGTTAGAGGTGTATGTTTGTAGGCTCCACAGTCCACATATGAGTTGACATTAGACATGATGTTAGATGACATGCATGAGACCATTGAGAAGTGTATCTCAAGAATGGATGAATGCTCGTTCACTTTAGCTGATTCTTTTTCACTCCTTACAAGTCACTTCTGGCGTTGTTGCTTGCCTTTCCCCTTCTTTTGATGACATTGGTACCAAAGTGCCCAAACTTTTGACACTTGAAGCACTTGATGTGGCTCAAGTCCTTCTTTCCCTAGTTACAATAACTTGGCTTCTCTTCCTTCGCTTTTTAACCCTTCTTAGTTCCTCTTTTCTTGTTGCCCTTATTCATCTTACTAACAACGACAACATTCTGCTCCTCCTCAACACTTGCAATAGTATCGAGCATTGTCTCGTTCTAGTTGAAGTCATTCCATAGCCTCCTAAAAATGGGAAGTATTTTTTGGCGAGATGTCATAGCCAAAAAGGACAAGACCTATTTAATGAAGTGGGCATTGGGTATTAACTCTTTACCTTTCACCTACTAATTTTCATCTTCAACAATTCTTTATATGTCACAATGCTTCTCAAATTTATACCTTACAACATTTCCTTTACAACATCTATACAAACACTAATCTAATAACATTTAGTACAAATACTAGTCTAATAAACCTGGTTAAATTAAAAACACAATACTAAAATAATATTTCATAATCCCTCACATCCCTCTATAATCACCATAATTCACTTGAACCCTTGCTTCGTCTACCCTAAAATATGCAACTTATTATTCAGATATTATTATATGTTTATCTAGATTGTGATGGCCTCAAGACACGTGCTCAACAGGAGTCCTCGGAGAAAACACCATCAACAATCTTACGTGTCACCTCGGTGCTGTCATCACGGTATCTGCCGCATCGGCTCAGTGGCTTATGCGGTGAGTTTCCCTCAGCCTGAATTACTTGTGGAGTGGGGTTACCTCGGTCCTGGTTTTTCGGGGTCCGAATCATTTCTTTGTTTAAGGGAGGGGACTGGAAAGTAGCTGAAACTTCAAGCCCTGTAGAGAAAACCCCCAAAGGGAAGAAGAATTCCCTAGATTTTATATCTGGAAGGGGCTTCAATCTCAAATAAATCCTACTATTGGTTTAACCATTTTATGTTTGATTAATTTATTAATAGGGGCTGCACTTAGTTTGCCAAACTTTTGAAGAGGATAAATATGGTATTAGGGAAGGCATACCTGCTCATTTTAAACCTAGAATAGCTTCATGATAGTAGACTAAGCTAACCATGGCTATGTGTCTTAAAATTGAAAATGTCTAGTCTAATCCAATTGTGTCATCAACTAAAATGTGAAAATTTGCACGCAAGTGTTTACATGATTAATGGCCAATAGACTTACAGAAGGCACAAGTACAACTACGTTAACTGCAATGAAATATTTTTATGTTACATCAAAATAAAGACCATCAGTAGCCCCTATCTATAGACGCAAGATAGGTAAGATTCACACCAACTTTGTTGAAATCATTCGGATTTTAAAAGCATTACGACGAGACTCTACATATCTGAAAACATAGACCATATATTAAAAAGAGCATAGTTAGGGAAGGAAAGGCACGTTGAAGGCTAGGTCTTACTTTTGCACAGAAACCCTAATTTTGATAGTTAGGTTTTGCATTGAACATAAAACCTAATTTTTTTATGGATAAAAAATATATATATATATAAATATTTTTAGCATGAAAATAATACAACCACCCATTAATACTATCGTAACGCTGCCATGAGCTATCGTGTTATACAAGCTTTTAAGAATGTGGAGTGCAGAACGTTGAAAACCCGCAAGGCTGAGCTACAAGTTTTTAGCAATGTGGCAGCTGCATATTGTTTGAAAAGCCGTTCAGAGTTATCTATATAAGTCATTCCATGTAGAATTGTGTATATAGAGCTGAAAGCAAAATAGATCTGCATAGTGTCGAGAAAGAATTATTACTTTTAGAGTCGGACTTAAAATCTGAAAATGGAACCTCAAGCAGCTCCCGGAGAACCAGGAGGGAAGGACGGTCCTCATCCTCACCCTGATCCTGACCCTCCTGGTCCTGATGATGGCTGCTGCGGCCCTTGCGGTTGTTTGGATGCATGGTATATCTGAAAAATTAACGCGGCATTCGGAATGTTGACATACTAGTGAATTGTTTCAACCATGTTCCTTCGTTTTTTGTGGTTTGAATTTGGTTAATGGAGTTTGATTATTGCTAACAGAAACGACCATTTGATGCAGCTTCTCATTCCTGTGTTGCGGCTGGTGTCCTCGAGACTCCCCTCCTCCTCCTCCACGAAAGTGAAAATTCAAAGAGTGACTAGATACATATTCGTTTACAACACCATGGACTTCAATATTTTTATGGCTTCGCTTTCAATAATCGAAGATGCTGTTTCTGGTAGTCTGTCGCTCATAATACATTTATTTTTACGGCTTCGCTTTCAATAATCGAAGATGCTGTTTTCTGCTAGTCTGTCACTCATAATACATTTACGAGAGACAACGAGACAACTAGTATCATTTATTGCAGCTATATGTATTTAGACGGTCTTGTCTTTTATATTTAGTTTATTAATTTTATTTCATATTATTGTTAAGAACTAATGTAAATTTGAATATGTAAAAAAAAAAATTCAAATGTTTCGATTTACATTGATATAATTATTGTATTTATCTTATTTTATTATTTTTATATTTATTTTTTACATTATTTTTTAATAAAATTTTTATAGTGATTAGGTAACCCTCAAATAAAGTTTAGTGTAAAAATCTCAATTTTAATTTGGAGAAAATTTAAAAATTTTGATTTTCCAAAAAAATTTGTGGTGTGAATCTATTTCTGCTATAAAAACAATTTAAACACTTAACACAGTCGGATTTTTTTTAATATTCCTGCTAACCAAAAATTAGTTACGCGCAACTGAGACATAAATAAATAATGTTAAAGTCTTATTTTTTTTTTCATCTGCATATTCGTTGTTTTATATGTATCTCAGATACACTTTCTGGTCTAATTTTATAAATAACAAACTGTTTGAAAAAGATGTAAATTATTTAAGACACTTCATCTTTCAAATTTTTCTAATGAAAGTTTTAAATACTGATGACACCAGGCATAGGTATATCACAAACCCGCTGTAAATACTCCTACCATTCAACACGCACTGTTTTAAAAAGATTTAAATTATTTAAGACACTTCATCTTTCAAATTTTTCTAATGAAAGTTTTAAATACTCATGACACTAGGCATAGGTATATCACAAACCCGCTGTAAATACTACTACCATTCCACACGCTAGTCTAACAGCGTAGCCACGCCACCGATTCACATTCAGAATCCAAGTGTAAATATCTACTCAAAATTTGGTGAAAAAAAAGTTGGCTTTAATATTAGTGAGATAAAGATCCCTATATATGGTTCATTTTCTTTCAGCCTCGTACGGTTGTTTACAAAAATCATTTAAAAAAATTAGTTTATAACAAGGGAAGCTGTGAGGCAGCAAGTCTTTGCATTAAGTTCAGTATGAGAATGCACCTGCACCTGTGCCTTTATGGTTATCTGGAATTGATTGAAGGTTGACCGAACTAGATCTGGAATTGATTGAAGGTTGACCGAACTAGATGGTAAGAAAGTGCCACTGCTGAATGCTAGCTGTTCCATTGCTCATCCTGCAAAAAATAGCCAGCCTTGCCACAGTTGCTTCCTAAGCAGATTTAAGTCCCTTACCTTCTCATGCTTGTGGGATGACTGATTGCAGAAGTCACCAAAGAATCAAGAAAACGTTGAATACAAGAGGAAATTCACACTGATTATGTAACCCAAGTTGAAACTTGGAGCAAAGAGTTGAAACTGAAGTGGAACCCGAAAAAACTGGAATACATGGATCAACCATGGATTAATTAGATGAGAGAACTTTGCAACTAGACAATGATGATTTTGCAACTGAGGCCTTGGATTTGAAAGTGTCACAAGAGTAGGAGCAAGCTCTTTGTAGCAATAGAGAAGTCTTCAGAGATTCTCTTGAATAGAGTTGCTAGACTTGACTTGTTACTTAATCCAAATGGCTAAGCGTCAAAGCTAATTTGTGACCCCGGAAAGACCCAGGGGTCAACCCAGCAAAGACTCAGTAAAAAGGAAAGCATAAACATACAGGCCATATAAAAGACTTGGCATGTAAATCATGAAAGAATCCTAAAAACTAAACTCAGAAAATGAGGTTAGGAATTTTGCAAAATATGATACCCTAGCAATGAAAAATGAGTTCCAAAAATCAGCTCTGAAATATTTGCCCAAGATTACCTTGTTGGTGAAAATGAGCTCAGAAGTTCTGTTTTAGTAGTGAAAAAAGACCAAGGGGTCAACCGAGCAAAGAGTCAGTAAAAAGGAAAGCATAAACATACAGACCATATAGTAGATTATTTATACTGGCCAATTCACATGCTCTTAGGGGTTTCATCATGCAGTTGACAATGAATTCTACAGTACAGAAAATGATAATAAATCACATGCTTTGAACATGTTTCTTATTAGGTCATTATGCAACTTCCAATTCAAAGACACATATGCATAAAGCAAAATTTGTTGTATGTAATTCATGATGATCCTCCTCACTCAGTGTATACCTTTATGTTCAGTACTGTTGTCCCCTTATGCAACTTGTGTTGATCTATTTGTATCAAGAACAAGAGAATTAATTGGCCAACTCTTCCATGGCCCATTTGTGGCTGCAGAGGGACATTCATTCGACTTTGGTGTCACCCAACAAAGTTCAGGAAATCCATGACTAAGGTGTTACGAGCATCAAGACCCTCTTCATCTATAAATATGGAATAAAAAGGGGGTGTCATTATTTTAAATATTTTGTTATTTTTAATAAAATAGGGATTGTTTTTAGTCATAAAAGCAACAGGAAGGATTTTCTATTTTAGAACAGGGAAAAAGATGGGAAAAATCCTCAAGATGCTTTTTACCGTGTGTATGCATTGCATGTAGACAGTTAGAGCTTTTAGTTGGGTGATTCTAGATCATGCTTAGTTTTTATAAATTAGGAATGTTGAGGCATTGAGGATCAGAGAGATAGAGTGTGAGAGGTTTCTGGTTGGGAGCCTTCGGGCAGTGGTAAGGGCCATCAATTCTAATTATGTGGCCAACACAAGTTTGTAAGTTATTATTTTGTTCCAGTTTGTATATATTGGTTGATTGAGAAATTGTATATTGGAAATTTGAAGTTCATGGCATTATTAAATTTATGATAAAAGAAATGATAAATGCATGTGTTAAGTTCAATCGACTGTGTGATAATCGCTATGCATAACCATCGATTGTATAAGACAGTGATCTCGGCGTAGGAGGTGGTATTTAAATCCTTGCGGTGGATTGATACAAGCTGGCAGGTTCACAATCTGTGGCGCAACTGATTGCAGATGAGGAAATGCGAATTTATCAAAACTTTTAAAAAATCCCACTAAAGAACCCTCAACATATATGTAAATGGGCCGACGGTTAATTAACCACATGGTTTTCTGAAACTTGGAACTATAATGTCGAGGAAGGTTTCTTAAAATTATGATGCATTATGTATGGCGAAACTAATGTATTGTTATGTTATAAAGATTGTATTTAACCGTGGTAGAATCGTTGTGTTTTAGTGTATGAATTGCGGGACTGTATTGTAGAATTTCATCCATAATACCGTGGATAGTGAAACATGGCTAAAGCCTGTGTATAAATGTGTGGAGCGCGCACCACACACACGTTGAAAGGCTGCGGGACTGTAATTAGTGGAGGCACATGTCAATTGTGTTGTATGGATTAGATGACAGTGATTTATTCGAAGCCTTCCAGTTAATTGAGTTGCATATACGTTGGACCGTTGTGCATTTGGTTGCAGGAGCGCGTGGCCTGTTAACATCTCTTAACTGTTCGCAGTGAAATCCTTGGTGGTTCTATTAATATTTTTTTTGTTTGCATGGTGGCTGGAAAGCAGTGGCGGGTGCGCCCGATGATGGTTGGCATAGTGATTTCCGTGTATGGTTGTCAATCATATAACTGTTAATTGTAATGAATTGAGTTATTCTCAGATGCACAGCTTTTAAAAGATCCTGGTTTGCAGGCGTCCAGCCCTGCATCAGTTACACAATTTTGGAGATTTTCCCACTGCCTTTGTTTTAATATAATCCAAAGAAACCCTTAATGACTAAGAAACCCATCTCTTCTGATGAAAAGGAAAAAGGAAGATAGTAGAGTATAAATGTTTGTATTTGAATTTTGGATACATTAGAGAGAATTTCCTTCAGTTTTCCCAAAAAAGAAGCTTAGAATAATGCTCTAGGGAGTAACTAACAAATTGAAAAGAATAATAAATGAAATAAAAGAGAGAATATTATTACTAAAACTGAATTGAAAACAAAGACAGAAATCCTAAAATAGAATAGAAAATGATGGAACCAAACCGTATAATATGAAAGAACGTGACATTCGACCTAACAATGCAATGGTCACGCCACAGAAGGGCTTGTCTCTCGGAAGCAATTCTGTGATAGGGCGCTGGTTTAAATCTTGCGGCTTCCTTGACCACTGAACCATCGACAAAACATCAAGCTCTTCTTCAAATAAAAATCATCCCACTAGGTACAAAACATAGCATATATTAATATTTGATGTTTACAATTTTAGTGATTTTTTAGGTCTACGATCCAACCAGACTATTTGACGTTTACAATTTTAATGATTTTTCAAGTCTACGATCCAACCAGACAAGTTATAAGCCATCTTCAACAACATAGTTGAAGGTATGATTATCGCAATTGTATGTGAACTTCTTGTTGCTGGCAGGAAGCTTTTGCAGGCACTGAGCAGCAATACTTGTAAAATTGCCTTTGAATTTCGTGTACTCTGCAAGCACCACAGTGACCCTTGCGACAAAACCGTATATCAGAGATTACTACCCCATAATACCTTCGGATCTAAAAGCCCTTCGCTGATATTAACCGTAGATAAAACTATAAAAACCCAACCTTCGAAAAAATTAAGAGAACTTCACGGATTTTGTGGAGAAAATTGATGAAACCACACCCGATTTAGTAAAGAAGGAAGAGGCCTTTTAGAAGGGAAGAAATCGCGCGTAAACCTGTTATGAGAAAGGAGGCAAGGAGTAGCATTAGAACGCTCAAACAATGAAAATATACGAAAAAGGGGAAAACAAAATTTTATAAACAATTTAATATATAATATAAATATAAGTTTCAATTATTTATAATAACAACTTCGCTTACATGCATTTTGACAGATGTTTTCTTTCTTTGGACGCTCAGCTCGTACTTCAGGGAATGGCCTCCCACTTCCTGAACTTCTAAAATGAGAAGGAAGACATGTGGAAGGGGACCCTAAATACGTTGATAGATGCTTGTCTAAAGCCACACCCTTGAGTACCTGCAACGAAGGTGTCATCTGCTGCACCAGCCACCCCCATGGAGGCTCAGTACATGCCCCGAAGGTGTCATGAGCTGCAGCAATGTCAAAATAAAACCAGATGGGAGTGGCATATGCTTCTCAATCCTCCTTTACCATTGGAAGAACTGTTCTTGGTCTTTGTTTTTGTATGCTTTCATAATGCAGGTTAGTAGACATTGGAATGAATTCATAGTGAACCCTCAGAAGGCATTTGTTTATGGGAATGAATTCATGGTGAACCCTGAGAAGGCATTTGTTTATGGAAATGAATATTCTGAGGAATTTAGTTCGGGCCTTGGGGTTTTGTATCGACCAACTTCAAGGGAACGCATGCACAACCTGATGAGGGGAAATTTGTGAAGGAAAAAGTCGTGAGATTCTAGAAAAATGAGGACTCAAGGAACTTTTTACCTGGCGGCAGTCAGTAGCAGGAACAAAGCCGCCCTTGACGGGAGCTTGAGTCAGCCTATCTTTGTTTGAAGTAGGGGACACCCTTCATCAGCTTCGCGCATCTAACGGTGAACGAGGCAATACTCGAGGCACTGGACACGCGGACAGTCTGTTAACTTGTGCGATTATTGCATATGTTCCATGTAAATTCCCGATCGGGATTTAAATAGGAACGCAATAAAATATAGAGATAACCATATACACAAATATGCAGCGGAAATAATACTTCTCATTAATGGAAAACACTGAAATATGCTTACAAACAGAGTTGAAAATAAACCAGCTAGGGCGGTGGTAGCTTATCTATGAGAAGAGATGTGATGGCTACATGCCTCTGAACTGTTTCGAACTGTGTTACAATGAGGCTCGAAGGCCTATTTATTGTTGAGAAACAATGGAAAACCCTTCACATTCCAAAACCTACCCCTAGAAGATGAAACGCCAAATTGTGGGCCCCGTTTTGGGTAAATTGGTACATCAATTTCCTGGGGTCGTAACTTTGGCATACGATCTCCGTTTCATGCGTATGATAGCTCGTTAGAAAGATCTATCTGAGAACTACCACTTTGGGAAGGGAAACATCGGTCGATGGACCCATGTTGCCCCCAGATTTCCCAAAAAATGTCGTTTAGGGCCTCAAAACGGCTCCGAAAGTTCAAGGCCTAAAAAAAACTGCTAAAAATAGTAAATTGTGCTACAATTACGAAAACTGAAAACCTGAAAGAGATAGTTGCTAGGGTCCAAATGGGATAGGTGGGTGGCCACCAACATCCACCTGGATCATTCCTGCCCCTTAGGAGGCAATGGTCCCCATTGCTTGAGTTCCTTCATCCGCTAAACTTGTCCTACAATCTTTGATGTGCCTGGTAATGGTGGGAAGCATGGTCGATGATGGTCCGCATTGAACACTTGGTGTAGGTGAAGGAGTGGAGGAATGATGTGCTCCAAAGCATTGTTGCCCGTAGCCTTGTTGCTGGTGTAAGGACAATGTCGAAGTGGTCTGAGCTTTTGATGGGTTTTGGTAAGGCGTTCTTTCTGTCGATGCAACCAGACTTTGCTACCCACCTGAAACTTGTGTGGTACCCCTATGGGTGAGGAGAAGTTGTTCCTATTTTCTGTCATGACTGTATCCCTTTGCTGCTGCTGTTGCGTGGAGGAACCCTTTGCAGGGGTCATGGATGTAGCAACGATCTTCCGCTTACTTTGGGAGTGAACCAGACAAATGAATTTCCTGGTCTGGGAGATGAGCTTGCTACCTTTCTTAGCAGTGATCAAATATGTAGTGGTAGGTGGGGCTACCTCCGGTATCTTGTATAATGAATTATTCAAAGAAAAATGATAGCACGAGGCCTTGACTCATACATAGCATGTCGCCTCCACAAGTATGGCTGGCCTAATACTACATCACATTTATCCAAAGGTGTAACATCACACAATACCTCATCTGTGAAAGGCTTGATGCTATAGGGAAGGCGGCACTGCTGGAGAACTTTGAGATCTCGTCCTTCATGAAGCCACCCAATTTTGTATGTTTGCAGGTGTGGTGTAGTTGGTAGGCCCAACTACTTCACGACCTTTGCTGAAATGAGGTTCTTTTGGCTGCCACTATCGACAATGAATTGCAGCGGCGAACCCTTCACCCACATCTGTGAGTGGAAAAGACGTTCCCCCTCTGGATCTTCGGGCTCATTTTTCTGGATTTTGGCAGTGGCAATAGTGGCACTGGGATCCGCATCAATGATCTGCTTCCCTTTGCCATTCCCCTTGTCAGGTTCTGGCTCAGGGTCGGAACATGTATCTGATTCGGAAGCCTTCAACTCGGGCACCAATGACTGCTTGGTCCGACACTCACTTGTGTTATGAGTGGGACTCTTGTGGAACTCACACCACTTTCCTGTGTCCTTCTTCGGCTTTGTGGTGTTGTTATTTTCTTGCAGCTTCGACGGGTTGTCTTGGGTCACCCCACCTTGGCTTTGTCCTTTGAGCTTCGGATTTGCAGATCCAAAGTCTCGCTTCTTCTGTTTGAACTTTTGCTCAATTTTGACAGCATAGCGGTATGTTGTGCCGAGTGAGGAGATGTTCAAGAACTCCATCTCTTCCTGGATGTATCTGTGTAGGTAACCATGGTATTTGAGTACCAGATGCAGCTCAGAATCTCTGATACCCAACTGTGTGTGAAAGGTGTGAAAAATGTTTGTGAACTCAGGCACATCTTGTTCCCGTCCCTGCCGCAGCGTGGTCCATTTGATGTATTTCTCCTCGTAGCTTTTGACAGGGTAGTACTGCTCCTTGATAACATCTTGGAATGAATTCCAAGTGGGTGCGGCTGAAAATAGTGAGCCAATACTTTCATCCTTCTGCTCGCAATAGGTTTCCCACTAGTCCTTGAGATGGGGGGCTGCTTTGAGAAGAGCGAAAACAATCTTTTCCCAACTTGAAAATTCATGAACATAAAAATAACCCTCTAGCATATTTAACCATTTATCTATGGCATCTGTGTTTATTTTACCCTCGAAGATGGGGATTTCGAAATTAACTTGTACCTTAAAGGGCGTGGAATTTCCAGAGTAGCTGCTGGAAGCCGATGCATCACCTCTGGGTAGCCGCTGAAGGATCTGCGCAAAGTTATGCATCATCGCGTTCCTTTGCCGCTTGAGTGCTTCTTCGAGCAAGATTTTGATAGGATCTCTTGCCCCGTCGTCTTTCTTCTCATTCGCCATGGGAGGCCATCGAGATTTGCGAGGCTAGTCTTGCAAAGGTTCGACCAATTCAAGCCCTAACTCCTTATATCCCGACCTCGTTGGGGACATGCAAAGAAAAACAGAGAAAAAGCAGACCGCTCTGATACC
>APFE031757784.1:91715-158205 GCA_000404065.3 Pinus taeda
TTCTTCATTGCTGCTTCCAAGGCTTCCATCTTCTTAAAGCATTTGGATTCTAAGTGGCCATCTCGATTACAAAAGGGGAAATGTCTATCAGTCTTCTTCCCTTTGTTTTTATTTTCCTTATCATTCTAGTGAAATGATTTTTCATTTTGAGGCTGAAATTGCTTAGGACCCTTTGGTTTAGGACCATTCCTTTTAGGATACGACTTCTTAGGATTCTTTGAATTTGGTTTCTGCTAGGCGGTTAACGCTTTCTTAGAAGAGTTTCCAAGATTAAGAAGACCAAGGTGTAAGAGTTTTTCTTGTTCTCTTATTAAAGAATCAAAGGAAGGAGACCTGTAGGCTTGTCTTTGAGAAATGAAGGCTTCTCTTGTAGAATGGAAGGTGGAAACAATCATAGAGTAGGCTGGTCCCAACTTAGTAAGAATGGAATAGATAAGGTTACTATCTTCTTTCTTAACCTTAACACCTTCCAAGAGAAGTCTAAGGGTCTTGAACTTGGAAAAAAAATCTTCAATGCAAGAAAAATTATTGGGGTCCAATGTAAGCAACTCATTTTCAAGTTGACGGGCTCTAAGTTGATTTGTGATTCCAAAAACTTTAGTAATCTGCTTCATTGCTTCATCAGGAGTATCAAGTTCTGCAATATGGAATCTAAGATTTGGAGAAATAGACATCCCTATCAACCCACATGCTTGATTTTGCCTATTTTCCCATTTAGCTGTCTTATCTTCATCTTTCGGTTTGGTTTCTTGGCCTGAGGCTATTCTGTAAAGACCTTTACTTCTAAGTAAATCCACAATGTAGGACCACCATTGGAAGTAGTTGGTTCTGTCAAGAATAACTTGGCATGGACTTTCCATTTTAACAGAAACTGAAGCTATATATATTGAAACTAAGTGTTCCAATGGAAATATCTCGAAAATTTAGGCTGGTTCAAAAAAAACGGCTCTGAAAACGGCTTCCGGATGAAGAATTTATGGCTTTTTGAAGAAAAGTTGATGAAGGCGCCGACGAAGTGCGGGAATGTGCGGGAAAAAAAACGCCCCCTGATCCGGATTTAAACAGGAACGCAATAGATTACAGAGATAACCATAAATACAGAGATGTGATAACCATAAATAAAGAGATGCAGTGGAAACAACACTTCATTTCATTAATGAAAAATACCGAAATATGCTTACAACCAGAATTGGAAATAAACCAGCTAGGACTATGGTAGCTTATCTCTGAGAAGAGATGTGCGGCTACATGTCTCTGAACTGTTCCGAACTTGTGTTACAATGAGGCTCGAAGGCCTATTTATTATTGAAAAACAATGGAAAACCTTCACATTCCAAAACCGACCCTTAGAAGATGAAACGCCAAATTGTGGGCCCCGTTTTGGGTAAATTGGTACATCAATTTCCCGGGGTCGTAACTTTGGCATACGATCTCCGTTTGACGCGTATGATAGCTCGTTAGAAATATCTATTCGAGAAATACCACTTTGGGAAGGGAAACATCAGTCCATGGACCCATGTTGTCCCCATATTTCCCAAAAGATGTCGTTTAGGGCCTCAAAACGGCTCCGGAAGTTCAGGACCCGAAAAAAATTGCTAAAAATAGTAAACTGTGCTACAATTACGGAAACTAAAAAACTGAAAGAGACAGTTGCAGGGGTCCAAATGGGATAGGTGGGTGGCCACCAACATCCACCTGGATCAATTCCGCTCCTCCTCCCCAACTTCCCACCTCTTTCATTGTCTTATTTGCTACCTTTTTTTTTCCATGTCTTTCGACTTTCGTCTTAGTTTAACCCAAATGTTCGTTTTTTAACGGATACTAAGATTGATTGGGATGCTTACATGTCATAGGTAAGTATAGGCTTATATACAGAAAAGGGTATGAACATTGTTCGTCTTCGTTTGTGATGAATTTACAAGCAAACAAATAATTGATTACTGGTGTGTGAGATATTTAACATGAACGAACATGAGGTTGAATCTGTTTCATTTATGTTAGTGTTGAGTTAAGGCAAGTGAGGGGCTTCATAGGAGGGGAGAGGAATTATGCAGAGCTCAGAGGGGACACAAAATCTTTAATTTACCCTACAGGGTTCCTTTACTTTTACACGGCCTTTCAGTTTCTCGCAGGGGGTGCAGTCTTCTACATCTGCCTCGTGCATCTGACGGAAAACCAGGAAAAGGAAAAGGTTTCAAGGAAACCACATTAATAAACTCCAACTCTAGGTATGCCATTTTAGCAACCACATTATTAGGATTATTTGCCATATGGTAAAATTTATCATTTAGAAACGTAAGAGTTATAAACATAGTCTAAATGGCAAGACGAGAGTGTTTGTGCCTTGCAGGAATACCATAACTCCTAAGGGGGCTGCCAAAATCGAGTGATTGGTTGGGACCACTTCCTTTTGTGATAAGCACCCATCAAGAACAAAGCCAACTACCAGCAACCTGGAATACAAAACAGAAAGATAAGTGTTATCCAAAAACAAACCGCCATTGCAAGTTTCTCTATAGCAGGCCTCAACTTTTTCCTGTATAGCATCACTGGAAGTTGAATGTTACATTGCTCTCTCATTGCTTATCTTTGCACGACATTCATTGCTTGTCTTTGCATGGCATGGTTAAACTATTATAGTTTTGACAACAATGGAAAAATGAGATGACTTACCATAGCTTATCTTCATTATGATGCAGAAGAACTGATGCAAAAGAATTGGCTCATCATAGCTCATCTTCATTATCATTCAAAAGACTCACGGACTGGACTCCATTATGATGCAGAAGACACAGGGACTCCGAAGACTCAAGGACTTTGGCTTATGGAAAACTCTCTTATGCAATCTGGCGAAAGGGACAACTGTTCCAGTTTATGGAATGGCACCTAGATTGAAGTGGTGGTAGGTGGCAGGCGACAGTGCACTAGACAGAAGCCTTCGCAGATGGACATGCCAAGTCTCTGACCTTTCCTACCTTTCCATGAAGCTTATGAGCTTAGGGTTAATTCAATTCAGTTGTTATAGGTTTATTTTAATTCAGTATAACACTTAATGTTTTAAAATAATGCTGGCATTAGTTTACTCTACTACGCAAAAATTCCAAATGCCGACGGAAAAAAGAATATAACCTATGTTTTAGCCCCTCTCGCCTCAGCAAGAGGCTAAATAAGATTATCAAACTAATTTTTCTTTAGAAGTTTGGTTAATAATAGTCGCTTGTCATTTGGAATGGTAAGCAAGTGAAATTAATGTTAAATTCCATTGTTTCGATTGCTATAGTCTCTGGCCATTGCCAGATGGTAGGGACTAATAAGTCCTCATTGCATATATATATGATCATCAATCAAAAAGTAGAGAACAGGTACCTAAGATGTTATGACAAGTAGATCATTCTTTCCTCCCTTGTGTTTATATTTTTTTATGTATTCGTATTTCGTAACTCCATATTGCTCAATAAAACGTTCTTTAGACAATTTGTCGTCCTCAATATTTTATAACTCTATATTTCCCAACAATACTTTCTTTAGACAATTTGTCATCCTCCATATTTGCTTCCCTGTATATATTATGTCTTGTGTAGTTTGTGAGGGAGCCCTCTATGTATTAAATCTTACTGATCAATCTAGAAGGGTCATATTTAGTTTGTCCCTATATTCCTTCTATGAGAGATCTAGAGTCTCCATATATATTGAGGTTGTGTATGTGCTTGTCTTTCGCAAACCAAAGAAATCCCCATAGAGAAATAACTTTTGCTCTAATATTTGTGCCTTGATCTCCATTCCAAGAGAGATTGTAAGTGATTTTCTATTTAATTTAAGAATTGCCCCAAGCCCACACATTCCCAACTGTGTTGCACTATCAAAACATCAAAACATATAGTAGGAAGACTTATTGTGGGAAGATCCACTAGCTTGGTTATGATTTTAGGAATTACAGTCTCCAGGGAGAGGGATGTTATCCACCATAAAGCCCTGAAGTAGATCCTAGAAATTTCTATTGGTTGGCCATCAAAGTATAGTGATTACAAGCATACCATATCTCCCAAGCAATGTAAATGATTATCTCCTTATGTTTAGCAATGCCATCTAACCATAAATTTAAACTTTGTTCTAAATTAGATACCAAGTCAATCCTTATGTGCAATAATTGTGCAATCTACCTCGAAACCAGATGAATAGTTGGGCATGTGAAAAATATGTAGTCCATTGTTTCCATGGATTTCATGTAGAATATGCAATAACCGGGACCTAAGAATCCTCTCTTCAAGAGATTGTCCTAGGTAGATTTTTTTTTTCTTCTATACTAGCCAGGAAAATAAAAGTAATTTTAAATGGATATTATAATTCCAGATCTTGTAGAACCATGATGAATGTTTCAAATCTAATCTTTGCCTTATGTAATATATTGTTAATTTAAGGTATGTTCTATGTTAGAGCAATTTATTTAATTTTTCACAATTAGCAATCACATCAGCATTAAGATAAATTGCAGATAGAACATAAATATAAATCATAGAAGACATGCCAAGAAAAGAGGAAAAATATGTTGCACTAGCCAGGGACAAACCCCATAATGTGTGGGGAAACCCTTGATCAATTCTTCTTTTATATTCTTCAAAGTTTAGAAGAGAAAGTGAGAGAGATAGTACATTTACATTAAAAGTCAATACTTTGACTTATCTATATTTGAGCATAGATCATGTCCTATAACGATGATGCATGAGATCAGTTGAAGACATTCTGCTTCAACTGATTCTCCTAGATGAAAGCTTCACCTATCCATTTTGTTCATCTGCTGCACCTTACTGTGTAGCACCATCATGCTGCTCATGATCATTGTGTTGCCCATACATCAAGTTGTCCATGACCGCATACTTCATGTTGCCCATGTGTCATGCTGCTTCATGATTTCATCATACTACCCATTTATCATGATTTTCTCCATGCTCCATGCATCATGCTGCTCATAATGCTACCCATGTTATCCTTTTGTTGCTTCATTATTGAGTTCATACACATATCAACCTTAGCTGCTTGAAATGGCTTACAGCTTAGCAAAGCAGCTAGGCTATATTATTTCCGTATAGAGTTTGCTCAGGGATATGACTGTCTATATGACTATATCCCATACATTGAACTGGACGACGTATTCCTTACATTATAGTGTGTTCCTTCTTACCTTTTTGCCTTGATTGCACTCCATACATACATACATACATACATATATATATCTATATATATCTATATATACATACATACATACATACATACATACATACATACATACATACATCTATATGACTCTATGATGAACAATGTATTCCTTCTTACTTGTGTGCCTTGACTTCCCAGCGTATCCATGACTGCAGCGTATATATGACAACACAACATATCTATGACTGCGCTTACTTACCTGCGTTCCAATATATATTGTCCTTCCATTATAGTGTATTTATGCCCAGCATATATTCTACGTATATAAGTCATTAGAGTGTGTTGCCATGATTGTGTTATCCATGACACTACGTGGTAAGGTCCTTGATCACTGTGGCTTCACTAGATTACTGCTGCTACCATTTACTATTAGCATATGAGTATTAGGGCAATCGTATCAGACTTTTGGACAGTGGAGAAGCTTACCATGTTGTGCGTATATATCTCTTCATAAACAACATGTCTTAGGGCTGTATGAAGTTCTTCTTTGCTGCGTATTAGGACCTATGTTAGGGATCCTCCTAACTGTAGCTATGCCTCTTAGTGACTACGTATAACATGTCCATTTCTTGTTGTGTATAGGATTTTCTTCCATGTTGTGTATATATGTGTGTTAGAACTAGGGCATCAAAGGCCAATGTACATTCTCATGGCATCTCTCTCCTACTCCAAAAACCCAAGACGTGGAGAGGAGGAGATCACCTCAATGTATGTTCCAAATGACACCAAATCCTCTTCAATTTATACCAAAAATGTATAGGTTGAATAGTCATGTTGTTTGGACTTCTTGAGCCTACATAAGTTGTTGGTCGGCTTGATAATAAATACATAATCAAAATAAATTCATATCTCCATAAATACATTTTGTAATCGGATGATCTTTAGATGAATCCTACACCTCTTCATGAGAGGGATCCAATAAGAATATCAGTTGTCATAAATAAGTTGACCCACATGGATTTTGGCCCTAGTTGCCAATTTAACACTCCCTCTCAACTAGGGAGAACTCCATCTACTAATCCATAAGTCTGACTATACTATCTCTGCCATTAGTGCCCTGCACTGCTCTGCCAAGCTCTGCTCAGCTCTGCTTAGTTCTGCTTGCTCTACTCATCTCTGCTCATCTCTGTTGGCTCTATTGTGCTCTGCTCTACTTTGCTTGTTCTACTGGCTCTATTCAGCTCTGTTGGCTCTATTCTGCTCTGCTTAGCTCTGCTATCTCTGCTGGCTTTTCTCTACTCTACTTAGCTTTGCTGGCTCTACTCTACTCTGCTCAACTCTACTAGCTCTCTTGGATCTAGCTCTGTTCAACTTAGCTCTGCTAGACTATGAAGAAGAAGAATTGATCGAGAATGTCTCATACCATTCTCCACTGACCTGAAGGCAGTCTCCGAGTGCATACCACTAGTCCCAGACAAGTCTCAACCGACCCAGCGTCATAGTGGGTACCACTCTTACCACTGGTCCCAAACCAGTCCTGCACTGACATGAAGTTAGTCTCAGAGTATGTACCATTGGACCCACACCAGTCTCAACTGACCCGAAGTCAATGCCATAGTAGGTACAACTCCTACCACCGGTCCCAGACCAGTATAGCAGGCTCAGAGAGTGTACTACTGGTTCGAGACCAGTCTCAACTGACCCGAAGTCAACGTCATGATATGTACCACTCTCACTGGTCCCAGACTAGTCCTGCATTGACACGAAGTCAATCTTAGAGTATGTACCACTGGTTCCAGACCAGTCTCAACCGACCCGAAGTTAGCATCATAGTATGTACAACTCCTACCACTGGTCCCAGACTAGTATCATTTATCCCAAACGAATGAAGGTCATCCTAGCGTAGGGAGTATGGTAGATACCGTGATGCGTCCATTGGCACTAGTATGGTCCCTATCTTCATTTACCTGCTCATTGATCAGATGAGAGGTACTTCCCATGAGTCCTAGACTGCATGGGTAGGATGCCTTGACAGGAGAACTTAATCAATCTCGTCCTCATAGGAGAACTAATCA
This sequence comes from Pinus taeda, assembly GCA_000404065.3. Taxonomy (NCBI): domain Eukaryota; kingdom Viridiplantae; phylum Streptophyta; class Pinopsida; order Pinales; family Pinaceae; genus Pinus; species Pinus taeda. Next base: position 98,945 of record APFE031757784.1, read on the forward strand.
TCCTATTACAATTGCCATGGAGAACACATCATCCAGGCCTCACAGGAGAACTAATCATCGTGCTACATTTGTCATGGAGAACACATCATCGAGACCTCATAAGGGAACTGATCATCCTACTACATTTGTCATGGAGAACACATCATCCAGACCTCACAGGAGAACTAATCATCCTGCTACATAGGAGAGCGAATCATCTTGTTCCACAAGAGAGAGAATCATCTTGTCCCATAAGAGAGTGAATCATCTTGTCCCAGTGCGCACCACCAGGTGAGGGTGAGCCACCCTATAGTCGTACATTACTCCAGTAAGAACCGCAAGCCCCCAGAGCTCCCAGAGCTCAATGTATGCAACATGCAGGACCCTTGTACAAGGGTCTCTTGACGACTCCAAGTCATTTTGGAAAATCACAGATTTGATCTTTCCCCTACGGCTTTGGCGACCTGTACATCATCTTAGTGCGATGTAGCCTCCTTGCTCATCGACTTACCATATACTAGATAAGGTAGTATTTGATGTCTATCTACTAGAGAAATCACTGAATATGGGATTCCTTAATAATCAAATCCCATTTCTGGTTGTTACAGAGAATCAGAGTGGTATTCATCATGTGTACAAATAGCTCACTAAAGAGCTTCCCCAACCAAGCATCTTCATGCGAGATCATACTTGTAGATATGTATCTGGTCTCGGTGGTGCTTATAACAATCGACTTCTGCTTCCTACTTGAAGCAGAATCCAAAGAGGAATAGCACTAAGAAGTGCTCCAGTGATCCTCGATACTGCCTACCCAATCAAAATTCAAATAATCATGCAATTTCATATTTCCAACAGTGTATCGCAATCCATGATAGATTGTGCCCTGAAGACATCTTAGAAGATTCTTGGCACGAATCCAGTGAGGCTCAACCCAAATATGAGCTCCCCATGCTAACTGCAAAAGTTATGTCTGGAATTCAACTCCCTCTTACTTCTGCAAATGATAGGGTCTACAACTATCAAAAATAGTTCGTCTACATAAGGTGTTGGTATGAGAGGTCTATCATCCACAACCTTCGAATAATGGTTTGGATCGGTTTCACTGATTAGTGAATCTCAGCTTCATCAAATAGCTATCAGTCCTCTCATACTATGCCCGGGGTGTTTTGCTTCAAGCCATAGAGGGTTTTTCTTCCACCTGAATACATGACATTCCCATTCATGAATCTCAAACTCCACGGGTTGTTTCAAACCTATAGACCTGCTACGTGACGGGAATGGTCCCCTTGTAAGATTTGCCTTTGGTACATCTCAGACATGTACTTTCATGCTACTTTTGAATTCAGGCTTCCTTGTCACCATCTGACTCACAAACCTCCGGTGCTATGTGTCAATGGACATGATCTTTAGTGGAATTCCTATAACTTAATACAACCCTAAACTCAAAATCATCTTTGAAAATTCTATTTTCAAACACATACCTTTCCATCGATGAATGCCACCTTAAAACCTTCGACTTCCATTCTTGGGGTTCCTTGCTTCCTTGAAGGGTTAGTCATGTCCTTAATGACCTGCATCTTTGCCATTCAGACACTCCTTCGAATAAGGGTTGCTGCGTCATTCTGATAACATTCTCTGCTTCGACTTCACTCTAGGTGAATTATGAGGAACCCGTTGATCCTTCTGTCTTTTCCCGACTATGTTCGGTGATTGCTCTTTTGCTCTTGCTTAGGAATTGTCTTCACCTCAGCTCTCATACCATGTTAATTTAAGGTATGTTATATGCTAGAGCAATTTATTTAAATTTTCAAAGTTAGCAATCATATCATCATTAAGATAAATTACAAATAGAACATAAATATAAATCACAAAAGACATGCCAAGACAAGAGGATATAAGATGTGGCACTAGCCAGGGACAAACCGCACAGTGTGTGGGGAAACCCTTGATCAATTCTTCTTTTATGTTCTTCAAAGTTTAGCAGAGAAAGTGAGAGAGATAGTACATTTACATCAGAAGTCAATACTTTGACTTATCTAGATCTGAGCATAGATCATCTCCTATAATGATGATACATGAGATCAGTTGAAGACATTCTGCTTCAACTGATTCTCCTAGATGACGGCTTCACCTATCCATTTTGATCATCTACTACACCTTACTGTGTAGCACCATCATGCTGCATCATGCATCATCATGCTACATCATGCATCATCATGCTGCTCATGATCATTGTGCCACCCATACATCAAGTTGTCCATGACTGCATACTTCATGCTACCCATGTGTCATGCTACTTCATGATTTCATCATACTGCCCATTTATCATGATTTGGTCCATGCTCCATGCATCATGCTGCTGATAAGGCTACCCATCATGCTACTCATAATGATGCCCATGTTATCCTTTTGTTGCTTCATTATGGAGTTCAACACATATCAGCCTTAGCTACTTGCTATGGCTTGCAGCCTAGCAAAGCAGCTAGGCTATATTATTTCCGTATAGAGTTTGCTCAGGGATATGACTGTTTATATGACTGTATCCCATACATTGAATTGGACAGTGTATTCCTTACGTTACAGCGTGTTCCTTCTTACCTTGCTGCCTTAGTTGTGCTCCATATATATATATATATATATATGACGTCTATATGACTATATGATGAACAATGTATTTCATTCCTCTATGAATGATGTATTCCTTCTTACCTGTGTGCCTTAACTGCCCAACGTATCCATGACTGCAACATATATATGACAGCATAGCATATCTATGACTGTGTTCCATGTAGAATATTGCCTTCCAATGATGCCTTCCAATGACTGCGTTTACTTACCTACATTCCAATATATATTGTCCTTCCATTATAGCGTATTTATGCCCAACATATATTATGCATATATAAGACATTAGAGTGTGCTACCATGACTGCGTTATCCATGACATTGCATCGTAAGGTCCTTTATCACTACGGCTTCACCAGATTACTGCAGCTACCATTTATTGTTAGCATATTAGTATTAGGGAAATTGTATCAGACTTTTGGACAGCGTAGAAGCTTACCATGCTGTGCGTATATATCTCTTCATAAAAAACATGTCTTAGGGTTGTATGAAGACCTTCTTTGTTGTGTATTAGGACCTGTGTTAGGGCTCCTCCTAACTACGGCTATGCCTCTTAATAACTGCGTATAATAGGTCCATTTATTGCTGCATATAGGCTTTTCTTCCATGTTGTATATAGATGTGTGTTAGATCTAGGGCATCATAGGCCAGCGTACATTCTCATGGTGTCTCTCTCCTGCTGCCAAAACCCAAGACGTGGAGAGGAGGAGATCACCTCAATGTTTGTTCCAAATGACATCAAATCCTCTTCAATTTATACCAAAAATGTTAGGTTGAATAGACATGTCGTTTGGACTTCTTGAGCCTACATAAGTTGCTGATCGCCTTGATAATAAATCCATAATCAAAATAAATTCATATCTCCATAAATAATTATCGGAATCACATGATCTTTAGATCAATCCTACACCTCTCGATGAGAGGGATCCAATAAAAACATCAGCTGTCATAAATAGGCTGACCCACATGGATTTTGGCTGTAGTTTCCAATTTAACATATATGTATGATTCAATCACGGCAGGAGCTTGTTTATGTAATCTCCCATTCCATGAGATGTTGTCTCCTCATTCATTGAGATATAGGCCTGTCTGACTAAGGATAGTAATATAGTCTTTCCATTCAAGTGCACTATGTCCCTCCAGTCCTGTATCGACTGCTTCTTTCCATATAGGGCAACCCTCATGATATCTCTTTATTGCTTGATATAGAAAGATACATCCTTTTATATGAATGATGTCCAAATTATGCCCTTGTATATTCCTTTCTTTGTTCTTACCTTTGATGTAGTGAGTCCCAATCAGAATTTTTTTATCATTGCCAAAGTCCTATGCCATCCTCATGCGCCACTAATGGAGTATTTTAATGAAGCTCCCCCATATTAAAGATCCATTATATCTTATGGAATTATTATTTATATACAACTTCTTAATGTATGAATCTCTCAAGTATTTTGTGCAGATAAAGTCCCGCAAGACCCCTTGTCCTTTCATGGCCGTCGAGAAAGATTTAATTAACAATGCATGTCCGAAAGTTTTTTGTTCCATGAACACCTAGCCACCGAATTCCTTTGTAATTACCAGATCCACCCACCTGCAAAGGTGGTATTTCGAAGATGTCCCTGCCATGCTTCAGAGAAAGCTGGTTATTATAGGCATTAAATTCGAGCCAATAGCCTTATGGACCATGAATAAGTGTGCCCATAATATGTTTATCCCATTGCAGAATAGCCTAGACAAGAATGTATCTTCCCCCAATGTGACATATCTATGTGCCCAATTTTTCATTTTCCTCTTATATGTATCTACCATCCATATCCAATCCATGATTATGTAGTTACCGGGCTTGAGATTATAACCCAAGTAGGTGAGTCCTTCCTCCATAAGAGTTGTCTCTACTCCGAATATACCTGCAATACAGTTAATTTCCAATCTATTGCCAAAAGAGAAATATAATATTGATTTGTTGCCATTTGATTGTAGCCCAAAGGCCACACAATATCTAAGAAATATATAGTGCAATGCAGACCACTAAGATCTTGATATAAAACCAAAGGTTAAAATATCATATACAAAAAACAAGTGTGTAATGTTGGTATGTCTAGATATATGTAAACCTTGAAATAGATGATGAAACTGTGCCTCGGTTTTTAAAATGAGACCATCCATGACAAGAATAAAGATTAAAGGGGAAAGATAGCACCCCTATCTTAGTTGTTTCCCAACAGGTAAAAAGGTTGAGGGAAGACCATTGATCAGTACAACAAAATATACCAAAGTAATACAAGCCATGATCCACTCCACATTATGAGTTAGAAGACCAATCTTGTAGAGAATAAGCCTGATATATGACCAATACACACAATCGTATGCCTTACGTAAGTCAGTTTTCATCACCTTTGCATCCTTCTTACATGAATGGATATAATGAATGCATTCTTGTGCTGCTGCAATAATATCATGTATCTAGAAATTACTTAAGAATCCAATTTTTTTCGTGGAGATGTGTAATGATAGCACCTTATTGATGCGCCTAGCAATCACTTTAGAGATAAGCTTGTATAATATGTTATAAGGTGAGATTGGCCTCTAATCCTATAAATTGTTTGGGGAAGAGGACTTGAGAATGAGAGCCAAGAAAGTTGAATTAATGGCACCAATAATCATACCTTGAATCATAGCCCCTTCCATGATCTCAAGAAGATTTTGTCCCATTAGCTCGAAGAAATGTATGAAAAGCTCCAGAGTGCATCCATTCGATCCCAAGATCTTATCTTTTGAAAATGACATAAGAACTCGAGATATTTCCTCGAGGGTAACCGTTCTATATAGTTCATCATTTTCATTATCATAAAATAAAATTGGATACTGGTCCAATGCCCAAATTTGATCTCTGAAACCAACTTCCACCCTGACTTTATAAAACAGTCCGAAAAAGTTAATAGGGTCATCTTGTATCTCAAGAGTAGTGTGTTTTATTTTCTCATCTAAGGATTCAATCTCCCATATAGCGTTAATATGTTTCCTATGATTATCATACCTATGAAAGAACTTAGCGTTCTTGTCTCCCTCATGTAACCATATTGCTCTACTCTTGAGCCTCCAGGTTACTTCTTGAATGTTAAGGATCTCATTTTTCCTATCTTTTAGTGACTTTTGGTGATCCAGATCCTCCCGAGTCATATTTTTTTGTTCCATTGTCTTTCCAAAACTATAAATCTCATGGGTGATCCTCTGTAGTTTTGCTATTAGTCGTTGTTTCTTAATTCTCTCCCATGTATGAGTTCTAATTTTTATAATTTTGAGTTTTGTCATAAGGGAACACATCACATAATCATCCCTCGGGACAATCATTTCAGAATAAGATGATTTTACCAGATCATTATATTCAGAATCTTCTAGCCATGCTTTGTTAAATTTGAAGGGGATCCCCCTTCAAACCTTCTTCATTTTCCACATTATAATAATGGGTGTGTGATAAAAAACGTATGACATGCATACCTTAACTTTAAAATTGTTGAGACTCTCTACCAAATATTCTTGTACCATAAATATATCCAATCATTTCCCCACATGTTCATCTCCCTCCCATCGATTATTCCATGTAGGGGAGAGAGAACAAGGGAAAAAACCACCAAATGATTATATGCAAAGAGATTCTATAGAGGATCTGCAAGTGGATCTGGTCTACTGTGTGTCCCCTAAGACTCCTATGTCATGAGAGTTGCATTCAAATCACCTACCAAGATAAACCTACTAATATTTAGAAGATTGCATCGTTTTAGCTTGTCCTATAAGGTCTCTCGATTTCGACATGGAGAATATGAATTAATAAGATGTATAAGACTAGGAATACCTCTGATATGTGTAGACAATAGAATGCTTGCAAAAAATACTAAAATCATGAAAATATTCTTGGGCAGGATCCCACGTTGTTATAAGACCACCTGAAGTACCCATTGAACTAGCCCCAACTATGTGCCATGAAGGGAAAATTATTCTAAAATATGAAATGGCCCGATGCTAATCAACAAGAGTTTCATGTATGAGAACAATAAAATGTCGAGAGTGTCAAATCACATGTTTTAGGCCCAATTGTTTAGAGTGGTTCCCCAAACCCTAAATATTCATAGAAAGGATATTCATCATGGGTTCTCCGAAGCGGGCTTCAAATCGATAAGTGCCCAAGAATCAATGGTGGAAATGATAGGGACATCTAGTAATCCAACAGAGTCTTTAAGAAGAGCAGATTGAGAAGTAAGGCGACCACAAAAATGCCTGTTACCCTTTTTCCAGGTCTTATGAACCCTGATATATATAGCAGATCCTAGGACGATATGCAAAAATATTGTAGGGTCATCTGCCTTATGAATGGTCATAGCTTTCAGGTCTAAGTCATAATTTAGGAGAAGGAAATCAATGTCACTCCCTAGCGATTTATGAGGATAATATATTAGGACCAATTCATCTAGGCATGAAGGGGGTAACGATAGGGAAGAATCGAATGGAGGCATAGAGGGAAAGATCACAAGAGTAGGATAACAAGATGGGTCGTCAATATGGAGTCTCCTCGATGAGGTATGATTCAGAGGAGATTCATCCACAGAAGGAGAAATAACATTTCAAGGGTGGTCATCTCGATGTGAGGTTATAGGGCATGACGAAATGTGAGATAAATATGTATAAGGGAGAGAGTCTTCAAAATTCAGTGCATCATCCACTCCCATAGGAGGAATAGATGGAGAAGAGATGTTCAACAAAGAGGATGAAACATAAATCCGAGAAGAATCAAATTGTGTAGAGAAGGTACCTTTGTTCGTATTTTCGATGCTAGAATGATGGTGATGTCAAGGCATATTCAAGTGAGGAAAGAATCCCGCAGAAGTGTTATGGTATGTTATCCTCTTGCAAGGGAATCTATTCATCAAATAATCGGTATGATGGTAGAAAATGCATTTGAAGAGGATGCCCTAAGAGTCTAGTCGCTATTCAATCCACAACAAACCCCAAGCCAAATCCAAATTTTCCGAAAGGCCCAAAAAGAATTGAGCATCTACTAAACTCTAGGCCACTCTTTTGTCATGTGTACCCATAACCTTCGGATCTAAATATGTGAACCAACCAATGGAATTCACTATCTCTATCAAAACTGTTGTTGTCCATAATTCCAGTGGAAGCCTAGGTAGTTTAACCCACACAATGTAATTTTTAGACGTATCCAACATGGGTTTGAATTCAATGTACCACTTATGTAATTGTAGGAAGCTCCTTCCCCTTACCGAGGGGATCTTAAAAATTTTCTCAGCATCATCCATGTTTAAGAAATTTTTATTGACCCAAGTATTCATTAAAATACTAACCTTTGGGGCATAACCCAACAACGGATCCCAACATGTATTAACCCAACTTTTTGTATCATGCTTTGAAGGCTCAGAGAATATCCATCTGCCCAAAAGTTTTTTGTTTATAGACTGGTGACTCTGCCCCAAAGTATGTTGTATCGAAAACTAAGCAACTTTTTCTTATAATTTTGTGGGGTTTCTTTAAGTTCCTGGCTTTAGCCCCTTCTGCAACTAGAATTAGTGTGTTGATGACCTGATATGTTGTCTGAATTATTTGTCACTTAAATAGAAGTTTTTTCCACCTTCTGTTTATGCAAATACCACACATGCGATGCAACATTTGAGTAGGGACAAGTGATCCTTTCCAACTATGCTTCCACTTATTTTTGTATGAAAGCCTCATAAGCCTCCATGTCAGAGTCAAGAAAGGCCAAACCCCAATCCATGCAGAAAGACAAAGAAAAATATTTTACTAATCCACACCCCACCTTCTCCCTGACACCACCCTAGGATAATTAAATGAATGTTGTGTGCCCCAATGAAAATTTTTCAAGAGAGATCTAACCAAGGTGAGCATATGTCTCGGGATCGAGTGAGATCAAAGAGCATTAGTAAACTACCCCTCCTTACCAAACGATAGCTACTACCCATGCTAGAGAGAAATTTAATGAGAAGAAAAACCTGAAAGGAATGATGGCATAGGGATGTTCAAAAGATGCTTTGGGAACACCCCAAGAGGATCCATTTCAGTGATCCATGATAAGTGTGGATATTAAATCTGACACATGAATTTACTACTTTCATCACTCCAAAAGGGGTAAAAAATAGGAATAAAGTCTTGAAAAGGTAATGTACAAAAGAAGCTAGGTTTTTCCCAAAATTATCCTTGAAAGTGGGGATATCCTAAATTGTCACTGTTAGAAAAAATACCAGAATCCGAAAAAAATAAGCCACCACATTAGAACTCCATTATTTAGTGCAGAACATCTCTGATAGTAGTAGAGAGGATCCAAAATAAAATTATCCTAGTTCCCTTAACAATCCCATATATACAATCACTATGTCTTAAGCTAACATGACCATTTTTTATGCATCACCACAACCCAACCCCCGAGTGAATAGTTTTCTTATAGCGACACCCAATTATCAATTTCATCATCACATGGTAAGAGACATCAGAGAGAATTGTATGCGCCTATCTTCTCTCCAACCACCATATACAAACATTTTTTAAATTAATCAAAGACACAAAATCTCCAATTCTAATACGTGTTTTTCTAAGAATGCATCATACTCTTAAATTTTTCGACCATTCATAAATAATATGCACATAACCCACAAATACAGAACCAACGTAAACTGCAATTCCACCAACAACATAGACGCGCCGACCCTACGACCCCCACAACACCAATTAGTTTGTAAAATGTGTCTCCAAGAGGTCTCATGACAACCATCTCACCCAATATAGAAATGACGTCGGATCCAGCAAGAATCCAAAGCATGTGAATTATAGAAATGTTTAGAAGGAGGATTGGTGATCACAGATTCTCCAGAAAGGGAATAAGTTGGGCAATAAGGGCCAAAACGCATTTTCTTAAAAAGGAGAGTCATATAAGTTCATTCAAGAGCAGCCTGATAATAAGCATGGTGGCTAAAAGAAACAAGAGAAGCTGCATGGCAGCAAGTCCCTGCCATGAGTGGGCTTCAAGAAAAGAAACACCACCATAAAGGTAAAGTAAGTAAAGCAACAACAGCCCTGAAAGCCACTATTCATTTAGTTTCAATTTTCATATGACTATCAGTAATGGCAAGTAGATGATCAGAATTGTTACTGCAGCAAACAACTAAATCACAATCTGTGGAAGAACCAACAAGTTAGTCTATTGCACTACTATAGTTTTGCATTAATGCAAGTAAATCCTTTAGAACATGAAACACATGCCACCTAATGATTAATGTCAGAAAAAATAAATAATTCCAACTAAGCCAACCATATGATATCTAGTTGTGTTGATGTGCAGATTTGTATGTAATTTGAAATGATAAGCATACTATTAAGCTCTAAAAGGCATTGTTCATTCAGCTTCAATTTTTGTATGACTATCAACAATGGCAAGAAGATGATCAAAATTGTTACTATAGCAAACAACTGAATCACAATCTGTGGAAGAACCAGCAAGTTAGTCTATTGCACTACCGAAGTCTTGCATTAATCCAAGAAAATCCTTTAGAACATGAAACACATGCCACCAATGATCAATGTCAGAAACAATAAATATTGCCAACTAAGCCAACCATATGATATCTAGTTGTGTTGATATGCATATTTGTATGTAGCCCTGAAAGCCACTGTTTATTGAGCTTCAATTTTTGTATGACTACCAACAGTGGCAAGAAGATTATCATAATTGTTACTACAACAAACAACTGAATCAGAATCTATGGAAGAACTAGCAAGTTAGTCTATTGCACTACTGCAGTCTTGCATTAATCTAAGAAAATCCTTTAGAACATGAAACACATGCCATCTAATGATTAATGTTAGAAATAATAAATACTGCCAACTAAGCCAACCATATGATATCTAGTTGTGTTGATGTGCATATTTGTATGTAATGTAAAATGATAAGCATATTGTTAATCGTATTTAATGAGTTAAGAGGTTTTCCTAGAGAAAAAACTCAGGAACATACCACGTTTAGCAAGTACAAGGTGGGTTAAATCTGGGTGAGGAAACCTATTAAACTAAATCATATCATTCTGCTAATTAAGACAACACCCTCATTCTGATCAAATTAGAAGTTAGAAATAGCTAGCCAACAAGAACCCCTGGAACAGAAAGAAGAGGTCAAATAGGCTTTCATTGAGCTGTGGAGGGCCTCTGAAGTTTTGCGTTAAGGATTAAAACGCAAACTTTAGGCTTGAAAGAGTGCATGGAGGAGACAGAGACTGCTACAGGCAACGTTAAGGTTACTATTGAAGATCTTTTTGGATGCCTTGCAACTAATAAATTAACTAGGCACAGTGGGATAGATGGTAGCTAATATGCATCCTTGGCAAGCCAAAGCTCCATAGTGTAGATAGTTCCTAAGTCAACCATACATATGGGCCATGGCAGTATGCCATAATTTCAGCGCAACCTACTACATAAATTAATTAATGATTACACAATCTACATCTTGCATTAACTTTAGGTTCTATACACCATAAAGAATACTTAAGGGTAGCATTCACATCTTTGGCATATCATGCATACTCATTTGAAAGGCTTCTAGGACCCTTGTCAAGTCCAAGCCACTTGTGAGTTTTACTCAAAACGACTTTGCATTGCCTCTCACTTTTTGTTGCAACATGTTGAGAAATGTTCTTAAAATCTTTAACAAACATTGCAAGGGAAGTCACAAAAAGTTTCTTCTCATGATCCGTCCACTGGGAATCAAATTCCTCTATGATAGTTGTTGCAAGTCGTGGAATTTGAAAAACATTTACTTTATTGGAATGTTTTGTAGTCACATTTCTTGCAGTGACAGAACCTACATCAAAACCATCCATAAGAAGTGTTTTCACTTAAATAATTCAAAACAATTGCTTGCACTACAAAGGGCAAACTAAAAATTCTTGAACCAAGGGAGAAACAAAATAGGGTAACATAATCTTTAATCTTTTACAATTACCTATTTTTTTGGATATGTTTTTCACTTGAGACGACATCAAGAATAAAATGCCAAAACTATAAATCAAACCAAAAAAATATAAAACTGAGGTAAAAACATGCCAACGTCACAAAAAAAAAAATATTTTTTACAATTACCTGAATTTCCTAGATGGTTATCAAGGTTTCTTAAAACGACAGAGACAAACTGATTGTGGTCTACATTCTTGCTTAAACTACTTTGTGCAACCCCGCCATTGTCACTATTTACACTTGCAGGATCGAGTAGATTATCAATAGAAATAGCAGCCATTTCCCTCCATTGATTTCTTGGAGGAGTTGTGGTAGCTAAGTAAGTAGATGGAACTAAGAAATCTCTACGGTTCTTAAGTCGTTGCCTACGTTGCACCATCTCAAATTCATCATTCTAGTTTCTGTAGTAAAACTCAATACAATCTGCAACAGTCTTGTGCTATGTTGTTATACAAGAAGAAATTCCATACCCCATTGAGCATGAAGACCACTAGAAGCAAGGCCATGCCCATAAAAGAAGCCATAAGCAAGCCCCATGAAGATTGAACCAAGCCCTTAGATATGAGAATGTTAAAAAATAAAAATAATAAAGTGAATTAAATTAAATTAAAAAGAGACGTTGCCATGCCAAGAGCATGCTTCCCAAGTGTCGAAGGTATGGAGATCTTTGGCCTTCATGACCTAAACATACAAATACTGCATATGCTCTACCAGAACATAAGTGCTGCCTATCTTATCTTAGTCGTGGTTACCATTTCCATTTCCAGTGCCACCACCACTACCTCCATCTTTTTCATTGACAGTATCAACTATCAGCCCAATGTCCCCCTTTATGAGTGAGAATAAACTCCTTTTATCCAGTGGGAACCTCTGCAAACTCTCCTCCCTCGCTAACTCAATGCCTGACAGAAATCCCCTACGCATATGACCAGTAATCCCTTTGAGATGCAGATTCTGAAACTAATAGATGCATTTCAAGTCATCCATTCATTCCAAATGCCTTCCTTCCCTTCCTGGATGTTTAGATGATGAGTGGATAGCCATTAATGGAAGCCTGAGGAGATAAGAAGCAGATGCGAGTTCTTGTCCGTAGAAGTGGTTCCAGGTTGAAGGCAAAAGGTGAAAGGCTCTCGGGTAAAGGCTTATTCCTTCCTTCTCCTTTTGTGGTGGGCTTTCCTTTGTTGTTGATGACTGAAGGTGGAATTGATAGGTTACAAGGTTATGGTAAAAGGTGAAATGCTAAAGAGTCCGAACGTAACTGCAAGAGTTTTAGAGCCAACCCTATACTAGTGAAAGTTGTAGAGCTTTAAAAGGATGACACAATTAGATGAACATTGGCGAGTTTCTAGTGCTTCCAGTCCTACAATAAGATTTGTTGATGTTGCATGCAGCTTCCTATTCCGCTTCACACATTTCTTCCACTGCTTCTTAACAACACCAAAGAATAACATTTCTTCTACTCCTTCTTAACAGTGCATGCATCCATGGAGAAAAGTAGTTGGTGCTTGAGCAGTATGGATCTCAAAGCAAATGAAACCCAATGTTGCAGTTCTAGAAATAATACTAAGAAATTAGGGAAGGGAAGAGAATGTTGCATGTGTGGCGATGTTGTATTTTAGGAAAGCTTGTTTAGACGCCAAAGATGAAACCACCAATTTCAACACATGTGAGTCTCTGTTTCACAGCAATTTCAATTTTGACACATATGTGAGTCTCTGTTCCACAACAATTTCAAGAATCATAGCATCTAATATTCTTTTATCCGCATGGTTTTCATATGATACACTGTTTTTCTTGTTTGTGCATATGCCACCACTGTTGCAAATATTGCATCAAATAGTACTCTAATCAGTTGGAATCGGATGGCTTAAATGTATGTGACTGGTGCCTCGACTTAGAAGAAAAGGAAAAAAATAAGACACAGAAAATAAATGTTGAATTGGAGGAAATAAATAGTAGGAATACCAAGGAGATAGCTTCCAGTGAAGCAAGCACCATGAAGGAATCTGCATCGGTAGCCTTTAAGAAACTCAGGAAGGCTAATGCTAAGCCCACGCATAATCCATTCAATGTCTTCATCCATTCAATGGACACTTAGTTACATGCAAACATAAGAGATGGCACCTAGAAGTTGTGGTAGGTAGGAGTGGCAAGCATACAAGCAGTGATAAGTAGTGGTGGCAGGTGTACTCTGGTGTACAAGAAAGGTTGATGGTTCCTCAATGGTTCCTTTATTATACCATGTAGTCCATGGAAATCAAAAATACCAGAGCTAACATTTAGTGCCGTCGACTAATGCCAACATTAGATTAGGTAGTATTTTTACGAGTTTCAAAATATCAATCAAACAACAAAATTATAACTTATGCTTTAGCTTCGAATTAGATTTAGTCCTTGGGAAGAGGCCAAATAACATGATTTATCAATATGTGTCTACAAACTTGGTTTATAGTTGATAAGCGAGGAGTAAAAGCAACACTAATAATGCTAAAGAGCTCATTTCCGATTACCATAGTCCATGCCAGGACGGTAGGGACTAATAAGACCATAATTTGTAAGAGTGTAATGTATGATTCATCCTCACCAGAAGTATAAGGTGCCATGTGTTGGACCTGGTTCCCTCTCAGATTCTATCACCCCTTCACCATTCCCTCTAATTATCTACATTGCGTAAATGGATTTTGTATCACCATTAAGTCAGCTAGCAACACACAAATCCCTCGTAGAATCGGACAAATAACAGAGGGCATTCATTTGGAGCCTTGCAACTAGATTCTGAACACGCCAGACAATTTGGTAATTGAACATAAGTAAATGTGATGGCTCGAAGGTTCCAACAATATTAACAATAACCAAATCTATTTGGAAAATAATGCTCCCGACATATTATCAACCAGTATAAACCTGGGCTAATGAGTAATCAATGAAATTGTCCTGATCACACATCAATTTCAAATCTTGGAACAATTTGAAAATAGGATGATGAGCAAAGTCAAACAACTTCACTCATGCCCATTCAATTTAAAAAATATCCCCAAATTTAAAATTAAAAAAAAAACCTTAAAATTGTTTTGTTTTATTTATATAAATGTATTAACTTTAAATATATAATTTTATTTTATTTTACTATATTTAAAAATATATATATAATAAAATCTTTTTTCCTTATAATAAAAGGTTATTATTTTATATCTACATGACTCTATGTTTTTTTCATAAGGAAAAAAATGTAATTTCCATTCATTTTATAGAATTGTTTGTTTTTTTTTATAAAGAAAAAACTGTAATTTCCATTCATTTTGTAGAAATGATTCAAAATTACAATCTGTATATACACACTCTATGTGTATTCCATGATAATTTTTAAATCTATTTTGTAAGTGTGTAAGCTTCTTTTACATACTTTCCAACTTTTGTCCAAAATTTACAAGAAACACTTTTATGGATAGTTACATCAAAAATGGTGAGAGTTAAAATTTTCACCTTGTTAGGATATTTCATTTAGTAGACTCTAAAGAAGACATGATATAAAAGAAATTCATTGTTCATGAATATTAAGTCTTCCCTATAGGGCTTATTGTAGAAATCAAATGAGTTGTGATCTTGTTGCTCTATGATCTACAAAAGGCTTTGTTCCATTGTCAAACTCTCTTTCGTGAGTTGATCAACTACCCGGTTCTAATAAAATTACCATTTAAACAAGAACTAGTACCTAAAAACTAGAATTCTAGCAAAAAAAAAAAAACCAAAAAACAACCTTAAAATGAAAAGTGTTGATGTTAGAATAACGACTTTTTTTTTCACGGTAAATTTTCAACAATTTTTACAAATTGAAGTAAAAGCCAAGAAAAGCTGTTTTTTTTTTTTGTTGTTGCAGAAAACACCCTAAAAATGAAGTCTTGATGCTCGAATAACATTTTTTTGTGTGTGTGAAATTTTCAACATTTTTTAATAACGATGTTAAAGATCAAATATCATGGCTCCGAAAAAACTTAAAATTCGAACAATTTTCAGGCATGCCATTAAAAATAAAATGTCACATTTATGAAAAGTCTTAAAATTACAAGGATTTTTATGTATCGGATTAAAGATAAAATATCATGTTTCTGAAAAGCTTTAAAATTCCAACGATTTTCAGGCATGACATTAAAGATAAAATATCACATCTATGAAAATCCTTAAACAATCTTCAGCTATGTTTAAGAAACAATACCTATAAGTATTTTCAAATATAGCATTAAATATAAAATCTCATGACTTAGAAAAGTCTTAAAAAATTGACAAATTTGTACCCATGGAATTAATTAAAACCAAAGATCATGATTACAAAAAAACCTTAAGTTTTCACCATATTTCAACCATGGTATTATGGAAAACATTTTTGAAAAAAAAAACTTTAAAAATGAATACTTAAATGAAAGAGTCATTATACCAAAAGTAATTTCTTTTTTGAAATGCTAAAAGTATAGCAATTTTAAAATCTTAGTCTATGACAACTTAACACATTGTAACAAAAATTTAAAACTCAAGCATCAAATTGACATGTATTGTAGGTGAACTCAATCCATTGTAATGAAAACTTAAAGACCAACCATGAAATTGACACATTGTGGGGGCAAACTCGATCTATTATAACTAAAAACTTTAAAATCAACTATCAAACTGACATATAATGAGATCGAGTTGCTAGTCGATGATCATCAGAGACCTTGCAGGCAAAAATAAAATAAAACTATATATAATATTAATAATAACTTATATATATATATATAATATAAATATATAATAATATATGAATGACTAAAATATATATATTTGAGAAAAGAACACAAAAAAATAAAAAAAAAATTAAGTAAATAAAATAATACATTAAAACATAAAAAAATTGTAAAAAAAATGTTATAAAAGATAAAAATTTAAACAAAAAGCAAATAAATATGAAAATATTAAAAATATAAAAAAAAAATTAAAAGCTAGAAAATATTTCACAAAACAATTAAATTTAAGATATATATTTTTTAATTAAACCAAAAAAACCAAAAATAAATAGCTAATAGTGACTGAATAATTAAAAAAACAAACAAAAGAAAAAATAAATAAATTTTAAAAATAACATATTTTTTAAATTATTAAAAAACACTAAAGCCCCTCAGGCCGTGCGCGGTTAAGACCAAATTGGCCTTGCTCATTGTGGGCCCACATGGACTCTTGCGTAGGTGGGTGTAGATCTACAAACATCTCCATGCCCTCCCAAGGCCCATGGGGCCTTGGGCCTTGGAAGGTAAGGTCGATTCTCGAAATCAACCTTGCCCTACCAAGGGCCCACAAAGCCTCGGTTTTTTCATTTAAAAAAATATATATTTTGATTATTGTTTTTAAATAGTTTTTAATGTTTTTTTAATTGTTTTATTTTTTTTTAATTGTTTTAAAAAATATTATCCTCAAAATATTAATGTTATTATTTGTTTTTAAGGTTGAAAAAAAATCATTAAAAAAAACATTGCAAAGAAAAATAAACGCAAGTTTGGAAAATACTTAAAAAATAAACATCTTAGAATGAAAATGAGAAGAGTAATAAGACAACTTGATAAATGGTTAAAAAATCAACATTTAAAAAAAATGTGCATACTTAGGACATAAGAATAGTTAAAGTGCGAAAATATGCCTTAAAAGATGTTGATGATTTTCAAAATCTACATGAAAATCACCAACATTTAAAAAACATTATCCACAATTAATAGATTGTAAAATTTAAAGTGTCAAAAATAAGCCCTCTAAAAAATTTGGTTGATATTGTATCAACACTTTTCAAAATCAACTTGATAATCACTAACAATTAAAAAAAAATCATACTTGATATAAAGAAAATTTAAAGCGTCAAAAATATGCTTAAAAAAAGAGGTGTTTTCTTAATCAACACTTTTCAAAATCAGATGATTTTTTTTCTGCCTCAGAAAAAATGCGTAATCGGTAAATTTCTCGTTTGATCGGTAACTATGTTTTCTTCTCCCTATAGATGTGAGAACATGCAAAATAGATTAAAAGAGGTTTTGAGCCATAATGTTTCTTCCAGAAAAGTTAGGAGTAAGATGTTTCTGTAAGCTTGTGTTTTGTTGAGCCAATTAATTATTAGCATAAAATCCCCATAAACTTGTATTTGTATGCAACCTTTTTTTAATGCAAAGAGAAACATTTTTTTTCAAGCTAGTATTTTAACCTAATTATTTGTCTAAGGGCCAACTCCCAATTTTACATGGAAAAAGTGAGATTATGAGAGAAAGAGAATGAATCCTCCTCCACTCCTCTGCGGGTATGTGCTCTGGGGTTGAAAGTCTCTCTTGAAAAAGGTTTTTTTCTAGCCAACCACAAACCCCACCATATGATTAAAAGGGGCATGTTTATAAGCAAAATAAATAGGATTAGACAGTCAGACCCTCTAAGCACCCTCCAAATCCACCCGTTGCCACACACAAATTTTTCCTGTAACATTTTTGAACATATTCCATACTACTTATAGAAGGGGCAGTTCATGAACACATGTAGAGTCAATTCTTCACTGTCCTTACACATTGACGACCTTCCCGGCTTGATCACATATCTCTTTTATATCATGTCCCAAGTGGGGACCTTCTTGTCCATCAGACACCACATGGACACTTTTTCCTTTTTTGGGCACTCAGAGCCTTCAGGATCAAAATGAGAAGGGATGAAATGAGGGTTTTTGGATAGCCCTCTGGAAAAACTGAGTAATGAATTCAACAACTGTTAAGTACTAACTCGAGTCAAGGCCATAATGGCCTTGGGATATGAGAAATGAATGGTTCTCGTAGGAAAAAAATTCATACAAAATTTAGCGTTGCTTCAGTTTGAGACTCAAGACTTATGTTTCTAGATCAAGCGATAAATAGGTGTGGTAACATAACACTTCACCTAAAACCAATGTTTCCCATAAGTTTGAATCCATTGAAACAAATCACCAAGAATTCCATATATAATTCGAGTTTAATGGAACATTAATTGATGGACATGACATGATTTAAGTGTTAAATGATGTAAATGAAACATTTCAAAACAACATATAGTGTCTCCAATATAGGGTATATAATTTAGGTTATCACCATCGATTCGAACATTAGCACAATAAAATCACACACCATATAGAGATAAAAGAATTAATATAAGAGTTGATATGATAGTTTATAAATGTCATCCTATTAGCATTACAAACTCAATTAGTGATGCTACAAAAACTTTGATTTTATATTAGCCCTGAAACTTAAACATTTTCTTACTATTAGGAGCAATGATAGATTTACTAACCATAGCAATTAAAGTAAATAACCCTTACATCACCAATGAATGAAAAAAAGGGCATTGTAATGTATCACACATCGAGAAAAAAAGTGGAATTCAGTATAGAGATCAAAATGATAATTAGAGGAAAAGATGCAGAAATTAATCAAATACCAATCCAATCAAATTAAAGTTGCAAAATTAATAAAATTTCTAGGAGGGGACCTTTATTCTATCAAAAATAAAAGGGAGTAGGTTGGCCTGCCACCAAGGCCCTAGGTAATAAATTTATTATATAAATATGTCATGCAAAATATAAAATATGTGGGATAATATGATGTATTTTAATCTTTGTAGATAATCTTAATTGATTAGATTTTAGTGAATCTATTGAATAATCAACTAAGATAACTAGGAATGAACCTCAATAATTCTAGTTAGGAACAAATGGCTTGGATAACAAGTTGATGGGATGATCAAATTCAAGTCTATGAGAATATGAAATTTAATTTAATAGGACAATGGTCAAGTCAAGAGAATTTGCCTCATTCAAAGTTTATGGGAAATTGAGTAATTGACAAAAGTCAATAATTGGTTATAATAGTTGAAGGGATCATAGTTTAGAATAGACATATATTCGGTTGAGACTAGTGATTAACTAGTGGTTAAATAGAAATCAATGTTGAGAAACTTCTCAGCTTTCACTTGATAGAGGGGGGTATTAAATATCAGGCTTCAATATTCAAAGTAAATAAATCATCATTTTGAAATTCCATCATAGCAGTTAATCCCCTCAACAAAAATGATTGGGAATGTTCAAACGTAGTAGTTTTTCACTTCCAAACATCCATATATTGGTATTTTTTAGGAACATATTCATCAAAGCTCAGCTTCACAGTTTTGTATTGAACATGATAAATTTTATTGATAAAATCATTTAAACTTGTGATTGAGGTGGGGGGATTTTTTTTTGGTGGATAAGATCTATAGATATGCTGCAAGTTTGCGGGAATATGCATGCTGGAAATAGAATAAAGGGGATTTACAACTATTCCCATACGGAATTATGGTATAAAAGAGATTTGTAAACAATAATTAGGCCCCAAAATGTTTAGGATAGGTTCTAGAAATTAACTACAAAAAAACTTACAAATCCATTAAATCATCATTTATTTGGGAATAACCAAATTTGATGGCTAGAATGGATGATCAAGTGCGAGGATGGAGCTATAGAGACTAAATGTTTTCATCTTAATGTGATAGCCCCTCGAATTGAAATATTTTTACAACTTCTTTTCTCTATTTTTAATTCCTTTTCACTAGCAACCCTATATTCGTCCATTCCAATATTTATATGAGGGATTTAGACATAAAGTGTTTTCCATTGCATTTCCTTATTATTTTATATCAATTTATAATTAAACATTGAAAAAAATCATATTTTTATTTATATTTGAGTTAAATTGTAAAGACGATGTGCCAGACTAGTCATTGTGTAGGTTGTTATGTTTCCATAAGGGATGTTTTAGTTACAGTTGCTGCAAATCCATATTTTGATGTTGCAATTCCATTTCACGTTTGTGTTGCAACTCTTGTTATTGCAACTTCAACCCCAAGATATTTCCAGCTCCATTACCCCCCCAAATTAATGGAATTCTGAAGATAAGGGGGAATACCATAGATCAATGTTCTTGATTAGTCGTGATCCCTTCTCAGAAGGGTCACATCCACCAGTCCAATTTGTTCTCTAAATAATATGAATGGCTTGGAGAGAAAGTATGGAATCTGATCATTTGTAGAAGCCTCATGCTTCAATTCCACAACAAATCACTTTTACAGACTCATTGTTCTCTATGCACTAGAGCTTCATTTCTTCCTCTATGTTGGAACCTCGTTGATCCCTCGGCACCATATCCCATATATAGAGATATCAAATCTCATTTTTCTTTGAATTTTCATGGGACAAGGGATTCTCTGAAAGTCAATTCCCACTCGGATTGTCGCAATATATCATAGTCATGTCCAACACATGCTCAACCAGCTTTCCAAAGAGCTTTCTCAACCACATTGTATTAGAGTTGGCCATGCTAGAATGCTAGAAGAAATGTATTCTGCATATAAAGAAACAAAACTTTACTTCCTTCTCATCCAAGAAAATCATGGTATACCTCAAGTTAAAGCAACTCCTAGAACAACATTTTCATCCTCATAAATAGATTACCATTGATTTATTCACCAAATCTTTGAAAGTTATATCCATGGCTCTCTGAAATGTTGCACCAACATTGATTAACCCAAATGGAATTTTTTTGTAGGAATAGGTTTCCCATTTGGTTTGAAATGTGGTCTTTAGCTGATCATATCGATGTACGATAATCTGATTATAACCTAAAAATCCATCCAGAAAAGACATCAGTTCTGAGCCTGCAACTGATTGCAGTATCTGTGCCATAGAAGGTAATGGACAGTTGTCCTTCTAACAAGCTTTGTTGAGATTGTGAAAGTATATACATATTCGAATATCACCATTCTTTTTCCTGACTAGAACAATGTTAGAAACCCACCAATCAATACAATATAGAGCTTCCATAGGGAAAATCACGTCAACCCATCAAACAGTGATTCAACCTCACGGTTAGACATCAAGACCATCACCAAATTGAAGTCTTCAAGACCTCTAGAGTGTTTGTTCCAACCAAGGCTTCCAGGACTAGTAACTCAGCCCCCACCTTATACAGATCTCCAACCCAACCCAAGGCTCTAGGACTAGTAACTCAACCCATCAAGGGCTCTAGAGAGTTTTTCCAACTAAGTCTCTAGGACTAATAACTCAACCGAAGTTGTTGCAGGGTTCCAAAGCATTTATCCAACCAAGGCTCTAGGAACTAGTAACTCAACCCAAGCTAAAGGAAACATGAAAGCCAACTAGAAGAACAATGAAATAAACCCACAACACCATGGATATCTAGGAAATGGCAAGGCTAGGCAAATCCAATGTCAATCCAACAAATCCTCCATGCTAATGAGAGATCATGACCACTAAACTACATGCATGCCGAAAATAGTGAGGAAAACATACATGCAACTTGGCCCCTACAAGCAAAGCACGTTGTAGTTGTTGATCACGATGTCCTCTTGCGCTTTCCTACTCTTCCTTTTCCTTCTTTATCCAAAACTACAAGTACACCACACTCCTCCAAGAGCGTGCCAAGAAACTCTAAGTGTCCAAGACTATGAGAGAGAGAATAGAGAGAGAGCTCCAAAATTGAACTAAAAAAAGTATGTGAACTGATCATCATAAGGCTTTCTATTAATGAGGCCTCTATTTTCTTCATTTTCCATTATTTTCCATTAAGATCTATACATATGCTACAAGTTTGCGGGAATATGCATGTTGGAAGTGGAATAGAAGGGATTTCCAACTATTCCCATATGAAATTATGGTATAAGTGAGATTTTTAAATAATAATAAGGCCCCAAAATGTTTAGGATAGGTTCTAGAAATTAATTACCAAAAAACTTACAAATCCATTAAATCATCATTTATTTGGGAATAACCAAATTTGATGGCTAGAATGGATGATCAAATGCGAGGATGGAGCTATAGAGACTGAATGTTTTCATTTCAAATCGATGTGATAGCCCCTTGAATTGAAATATTTTTACACCCTCTTTTCTCTATTACTAATTCCTTTTCACTTGCAACCTTGTATTTGTCCATTCTAATACTTATATGAGGGATTTAGACATAAAGTGTTTTCCATTGCATTTCCTTATTATTTTATATGAATTTATAATTAAACATTGAAAAAAATCATATTTGTATTTATATTTGAGTTAAATTGTAAAGACGATGTGCCAGACAAGTCATTGTGTAGGTCGTTATGTTACCATAAGGGATATTTTAGTTACAGTTGCTGCAAATCCATATTCTGTTGTTGCAACTCCATTTGACGTTCATTTCACAAGATATGAGTGTGAGAGCATGGTCCAAATCATAATGAAATAATTTATTATGAAGATTTAACTTTAATTATAGTGTATGATTTGACTAATTAATTTAATTTATTCATTTTTGCATATTTATTTTCTTTGTGTATTTATTTGATTAATTACTTTGGTTTATTTATTTTTTCATGTTTATTTTCTCTACATATTTATGAAATATTAAGTTATTTTAATTAACTTAGTTAATTAACTAATTCATATTGTCAATTTCTCTTGGTGGGCAACATAACTAGGAATGGTTATGTAAATGAAGTATTATGTGTGAGGAGGTCTACTGTTCAAATCCCCCTTATTCACCTTGTGCATGCAAAAAAAGAGGCCTATGAATGTGGCTAGAGCTTATAGGGGTAGCAGTTGGAATCAATTGCGGGTCACGCAAGTACATGATAGGTCTAGTTGATGATTCCTCTAGTCACAAAAAAAAAACGTTGTTAGTGTAACATGGTAAAGATCAACGCTTTGTTCTATGGAGGCAATGCCCACTGCAATAGAATAAAGTATTGTATAATCTAGGTAGTTCTCTCTTTTTTTTGTCTAATTTAACTTTGCAGTTATTTTTTCATCTATAATTTATTTTCTTTACTTATGTAATTAATTTTTGGTTGTGTGATTGTATCCACTTATGCAATTAATTATTCATGCATCAATTTATTTACACAATTAATTAATTGAAATTTTTACATTTTAGATTAGTTTTCATTCATTTATGTTGTTGAATAAAGATGTTGAACACAATGATTACATTTTTTTTACTAAAATAAAGTCAAGAATTATCTTGGAAAGGATTTTCCGTATATTCATTTTTTCCTTTGTGATTTATTTCCTAAAGGTGTGTTTAATTTCCTACAAGCATGTTTAATTTTCTATAAACATGTTTACTTTTAAATGAGCATGTTTACTTGTAAGAAAAAAAATTCATACAGGTTGGTTGTTTTGAACAAAATGTGGAAGAATCCGTGATTTATTTTTCATCCAACGTTTCAGACTTACTAGATGAGTCCATCATGAGGGAAATTGCATACCACAATTTGAGATGTACATGCGAATATTAGAGCATATTAATAGTCTTTGATAAAAAGGAGTTCAAGTCGGCTTATAATAGTTATTTATTTATTTAATTATTTATTTATTATTTGTTTTTTTTGTTAATTTGATTTTAATAAATTTAATTATAATAATTAGTTAGATAATATAGGTTTCAATGGAAAAGAAGTGGGATGATAATTTTATATGGAAGTGGTAGGAAATAATAATGAAATGTAAATAGTTAAATGTTAATTACATGTGAAATGAATGAGCATGTTTACTTTCCTACGGGCATTCTTAATTTTTTTGCAAGCGTGTTGAATTTCTAGAAACATGTTTACATTCTATCAAGTGTGTTTAATTTCATGTGAGAGTGTTTACTTTCCTACAAGTAGCTTTGGATACCTTACTTCTGAATTTTTAGAACATTTCCAAGCTTGGGAACTTCCCATACTCCATTTGTAAAAATAATCATCGATGCTAGAACTACAAAGCAAACCAACGAAAGTTAAAAGTGTGATTTACATATATAGTGAATGGTGACTCGTAAGTTCCATATGCGCCATAGGATGACAATTGTACAGTATTTTCATTTTATTCATGGGTAATTAGAAAGGTAATTAGAAATCTTATCATTTTTTGCACTGTTGTGGAGGAGTTACCAAAGGCACATTTTTCTTCTATCGATTTGAATTTCATATTTTTGCATGAATAAGAGATTGGTATTTTTTTTGTACATGTTATAGTTCATTTAGATATATTTATTGAATTGCTAAAATATTTGTTCGGTGTAGTAAAATCCATCCATATTACTTACCTTTCTTTTGCAAGATGCTTGGAAAAAGGAAAACAAAAATATTTATGAATGAAGAGGAGCCAAAGGAATGTCAAAGTATTTAATTTTGAGGTATGAGATGCATTATGACTTTCATGGATTTGGTAGCTTTTAAAATCACATTTTTTCTATTAGCGTTTTCTTCTTTTTTCTTTCTTCCACACTCCAACATCCCTTATGGCCCATACTCTCTTTGTTTTTGGGGAATTATACACTAAACCAATGAATAAGTTGTAAGAGACTATTGTAGAATTAAAATTCGTAGATTCTATATCTAGACCATTTTCCTATAGAATTGGTGAGGACCATAGTCCTTACATTAAGGTTGATATTTGGCCCTCGAGTACAATAAGTTACTAGACAACCTATACCAATTACCATTTTTTAGTTGTAAGGTACGGTTGGTTCCTAACTGGGATATTGCCTTTAATCATATCCTTCCAAGTGAACAAGGAGTATCATCATTTGATAAATATAATAGAATATATTTCCATAGAATTTGAAGTTTCTTTTTTTTGTAAGCTGAGTAGATCCTTTTCTATTAACATAAAAATATTTACAGCATCAAGGTGGCCTCAACCCGCCCCAAAGGGAAACCGGGTATCTTGGCCACCCAACAGTCTTCACATCATAACAAAAATAGTAAATTACCATCTGTTCAGTCCTAGCTTCCAGTCTGTTAACTATATTTCTATTTCTACCTAGATACTGCTTGCTAATTATAATAACAGGTAAAATTTTCATGTCTGCAAAATGGAAAAAGAAACAGAACAGATTTCCTGACCAGCCAAAGCATGCCTTTGATCAATTCGTTGCAGGCTCATCATGCTGAGCCTTTTCCTTCTTCACCAACAATCCACTAGCCACCAGCTGTTGGTTCAGGTCCTCCAATCTTTTCTCTTGCATGAGCAGGGTTATGACGATGTCCTTCATCTCTTTCTTCACATTAGGGGTGTTCTGCACCATCTCTGCCATCTCCATGGCCACCTGTTCCAAAGATTTTGTCATGAGTCTCTTCATGACCCAATACAGGTGCAGGGACTACTTGTAGAGGATCATTCAACCTCTGGTATGTCCAGGATCGGGCATGAGAGCTATCCACTCCTCCATCTCATCTTCTGATTGAGCCTGTATAGCCTCTTCCTCCCAATGCTCTAAAATTGTCCTGATTTTTGGGTTTGACTTCTCCCTGTATTCTTGCTCAGCGATCCTAATTCTGTTGCCCATGGTTTGTCTATTTTTTTTCCTCTCCCCTCCTGCGACAGGCTCTGTTCTGTCCTCCGGGCTCGGGCTGCATCGGCGCCCTCTCCTACCTCTTTTTTCCGCCGGGTCATTCCTCCGCCGGCCACGACGACCCTTGCGGCCCCTTCCTCCTCTGCCTTTGCCACGGGTTCCTCCCCTGCTTCGGCCTACATCACCAGCTGGGTCCTCTGATGCTTCATCGTCGTCTTCGCCTGGCAACTTTTTCCATCTGTTTTTCCAAGCATCCCCTGCCTGGTTTTCTTCCTGATCTTCACTTTCCTCCTCCGAAATCTCTAAAATTTGAATTTTGGGCTGCTCGTCAACCTCCACCTTGCGTTTGACTTTTCTGTATGTTGTAATCCTGCTCTGGTCCTCAGGACCCCCACTGCGTAACCACCTTCTCCCACTCCCGCTACCGTCCAATTCCATTCTCCTTCTTGCTCTGTTCCTGTCTCCTTCCAAATTCCTTACAAAATTATCCCAATTCCTGAGACGTTCTGGGCTCCTAACTGCAGAATTTAAATTCTCCTCTCGATTCTAGTCTCTTCGGCAGTAATAATGCTTCCGCTGCATCCGCTCCTCGGTATTATTCCTGAAACGTTGATGGGAGGTGCCCCCAAGGCCCGGATCCTTGAACGCGGTACCCCTCGCCGTCCTTCCGTCTCGTCTCACGCTCAGACCACCTGCTGCCATTACCTGCCGGCCCTTCCACTTGCCTATGGCAATTATGCCGTGACCACCCTCACTTGCAGCCTTCTTCATGCGCCGCCGGATCATTATGTCACTCCTCGCCAGCTCATCTAGCCCGATCAGGCACATAGAATTTGAAGTTTCATTTTCTGTTATTGTTTTTTTTTTAATGACTATCGGGATAACATTGACATATTTCATATCTATATCATTCTCCTATAGAAATAGCAAGCACCATGGTTGGGTACCTAGTTGTCTCAACAGGTGACGATGTGTCCATAGGATAACCAATAGTTTGCTCCTTACAGTTAGTTGATGTTTTGCCATAGAGTACAACTAGTTCTCAATAAACTTATAGTAATGTTCAACACAAAGGTACAGTTAGTTCCCAACTAATATATTTCTTTAAATCATATTATTAAAGTTAAATTATATGAGACTTGTCATTCAAAAACAAACTCTACATGAAAATGCCATACCTTTTCTGCAACATTGTTTTTTTTCAAATTTCCTAAAACTGGAGTCCAAAAAACATATTTGACACCTCATATTTTAAGTAATGGGACACTTCATAGACTCCCGCAATGATTATGTTAGGATTCCATTGGTACCAGCTCATTTATACCATACCATTTTTGGAAAAAAGAATGATTGAATATTTTTCTAGCATGTTTGCTTGAAAAATATACTAAAAGAGAGCTGGGATAGTCTTGTTTTGGGATAGCATAAAGTATGTTTCTAAAAACTGTTTCCACTTGAAATATTCCTTGGAATATTGTTTCTAAACCAACTTTAAATTCTCAATTTGGATATCAAATGAAAAAGTTATGGTCAAAACACTCACTCATTGTCAAAATAGGGAATTCATGACACAGTTGGAACAGAGTTGGGATAATTAAATTTTTGGTGCCTAAATAGATAGATATTTCAAACCTACTTCTATTATATATTATCATATGAATATAGCTTTCAATTCAATTTTAATCTCTCAATTTCAATGTCATATGATAAACATATTTGAAAATTACTAATTGTTTATCCTAAATTTGCATTACTTAAAATATGTTTGCTAGTCTATTCACTGGTATATTTGGCTCGTCAATTCTTCCTGTCCCTAAAATTTGTTGTTATTAGATAAACTCACATGAATATAACTTCATCTCCATTTGGCATCATATTAATCCACCATTAAATGAAAACTTGGTTAAACCTAAATTAGTGATTGTTGGTCTAGGATAGAGAACAAAACCAATTAAGGCATGTAGGTTGTGATTATGTAGATATGATAGAACATCTCATAGAATTTGAAAAAACCTATATATATATATATTAATATATATAATATATATATATATATATATATATATATATATATATTATAATAATATATATATATATATATATAATATATATATATTATATATATATATATATATAGATATCTATATACATATACATATATAATATTACATATACATATACATAATTATATTTTTATTTTTTAATTACATTTTATCAAAATTATACAAAAAAGATTTTGGAAAATCCAATTGGGTAGTCTAGTTGGCTAGCACTCCTCAGTAGTTATAAAAATTGTGTTTTTTTGTTTACATTTCTCTGGATCTATTTTATTAGAACTATTTGTGAATTTTTCCCATATGAATTTGGTGAATAAGGCTTATCACCTTTATTCTACCAAGGTCTCATATTTTATTGTAGATAAGTGCTAGTTTTTGCAGGCTTTGAGAAGAACATGAAGGTCCATGCTTAAAGTGGTTGTTAAAGATAAAGTTTCAACTTTGGAGCATTTTTGTTGCAACTATGGAACAATATTGTTACAACTCTATAGAATTTTGCTACAAATCCACTACATCTAGAATAAACATTTTCTATTTCTTACAAACACCATGAATCGAAGTTCAAAATCATGGAAGCTCAGCCCACCATTGTATCAATTAAAAGAATAGACAAAATGAAATTTTCATCAAAGTCAAAGTAGGTGAAGAATAAGAGGTTGATTTGCATAGATAACTTCAAACAAGAATAAGGAACAAGTTTTGTAACTCCCCATTTTTTATTGTTGTGACCCACCATTCCAATCATAAGTGCTACAACTATCTCAACAATTATTATGACTCTCTGCAAACACATTGGTGTTGCAATTCCCAATTGTATTTGTTACAATTATACATGTTGCAACTCTCACCTCACCATGTTGTGACTCTTTCCCAAGCTCATTGTTGCTACTCTGGGACAACTAGTAAGGCTGAAGTAAAGAGTAATGTTTCATAAATTAAGTCCCATCATTGTATTTCGAATTCCCTTACTACATATGAATCTCTTCAATGAGACCTACTATTCATCCTAAATATTCATCAAAACCATGTTATGCCCATGCATTTCCTTCTTCATGGTTCAAAATAATTGTATGCTAAAGTTTATGAAGCTTAATCTTTTTACTACCTCTCATTCACAATTTCAACCTCATCATTTCCTACTCCCTACTCCAACCATCCCTTAACCATGAAATAAAGGAATTCAACTCAATTACAATATTGAGTCACCTTGTTGGTCTATTCTCTTCCGTAATAAATTTGATTGTAAAAAACTATCTTAGGTATCATCAAGTCTTAGAATGTTTGAAAACCACCTTGCTAGCAGGCATTCGATAAAAAATATAATAATCAAAAAGATATAATAATAATTCTAATTGTGAAAACCCTATTAGCATAGTTAGACAAATATTGCTTTAATGTGTTGGTAGACAATATCTTACAAATAAAAATTAAAGTTCATCATAAAGTTTCAGTTGCGATTTGAATAAGGATTCACAAGTTTCACACATAAGTTTTCTTTTGTTACATAAGAACTAGCAATAAGAACACTAAAAGTCCTTGTTACTCCCAAACAAGAAATAATAGTAAGAGCAATTGACATTGTTATTGTCACACAAGAACTAGCAATAAGAAGAATAAAATTTCTTGTTGATTCCACTCAAGAACCAATAGTAAGAAAAATTTACCGCCTTTATTCTACCACATAAGAACCAACAACAAGAAATTCACCACATCATGACTAATTATTTATTATTATTGTTACTCCAATTATAATTTTACTTTTTGTTAGTCTAATTTTCATATCATATGTATAAAATCATTTACTTATGTAACACCCTCCTCCCACATCTACCCAGGTAACTAGCCAACTAGGGTAAACATGTGATGAGAAGTTACCATGATATGATTCGACTCCATATGTTTCAATTAAGTAAGTGTAACCGATGGAAGCACACCATACAGACCTTCCACGTTAGCAACAAAACTCCCAGGAGCCATCCCAACCACTTGGGTAACCAACCCCTGAGACCTACTATCCTTTTAGACAATTAAACCCCTAGAGAATCCCTTGATATGGGCAAGAATGTGTCTAGGAGGCTCCAAACTCTCCCATATCATGGCTATGCATGCATACAGGGACACTTTTTCCCAATGTTGTGCTAGTGTCTCCAAGACTTGATCCACTTTTTCAGGCCCAGAGTCGAGGCCACTACCCATAACTCAATGACACCTTTAGAAATAAAATATCACAGTGGAACAATGATACATATGCAATTACTTGAATAAGGACATGACTAGACCCCTACTAGCCACGACAGGAATTCCTTCAAACATGTCACAATTATGTAATCTACTAGTTTAAACAACATATTTGAGCATAGCGGTCTTGTACTCATCTAAAAATTCTTAAGAAGCATTGATTCCTCAACGCATTAGCTTCAATTTTATCCATCAGGATATAAATACATTTTTCATTCATGTACAAGTAAAAACATGATGAGAGCCATACATAGCCACTGCCATAATACATGTGCATCGCCAGCATAATAACAATAAAAATACCAAGGAGACAACAACCATATAATCCACATATAAAATAGTATAATACTCATGAAATAACAAGGAGAAATAACCTCATATTAATGATGCAAAGGAAAACCAGTTGTGGGACTTCCACAAACCACCCAACTATAGACATGGCTAAGACAAATCTCTCATTCCATATTCCAAGCATGAATGTGGGATCTCATAAAATAGATCAATCAAAGCAATATAGAGCTTCCATAGGCCAAATCACCTCTACCCATCAAACAATGATTCAACCTCATGGTCAGACATCACGACCATCAGAAAATTGATCTCTACCCAAGTCTTCAAGGCCTCTAGAATGTTTGTTCCAGCCAAGGCTTCTAGGACTAGTAACTCACCCCCCAGTTTATACAGATCCCCAAAGTGTTTTTCTAAATAAGGCTCCAGGAAAAGTAACTCAACCCACCAAGGGCTCTAGAGAGTTTTTCCAACTAAGGCTCCAAGACAAGTAACTCAACCCAAGTTGTTACAGGGTTCCAAATCATTTATCCAACCAAGGCTCTAGGAACTAGTAACTCAACCCAAGCTAAAGGAAACATGAAACCCAACTAGACAAATAAGGAAATAAACCCACAACACCATGGATATTTGGGAAACGGAAAGGCTAGGAAAATCCATTGTCAATCTAGGAAATACGCCATGCAAATGAGAGATCATGACCACTAAACTACATGCACGCCGAAAATAGTGAGGAAAACATACGCGCAACTTCCTCCCTACAAGCAAAATGCATTGTAGTTGTTGATGTCCTCTTGCACTTTCATACTCTTCCTTTTCCTTCTTTATCCAAAACTACAAGTATGCCACACTCCTCCAAGAGTGCTACAAGAAACTCTAAGTGTCCAATACTATGAGAGAGAGAATAGAGAGAGAGCTCCAAAAGTGAACTAACAAAAGTTTGTGAACTAATCCTCATAAGACTTTTTATGAATGAGGCCTCTATTTTCTTCATTTTCCATTATTTCCCTTCACTTTCCTCCTCACGTGTAATTTCTGACCTTTCAACTCCCTTTTCTCCTAATTTCCATTATTTTCATAAATAAATGTGCCAAAATTACAATTTTCCTTTCCAAAGCCTTTGCCATTTCCTTTACCAATTTCCTTAGCCATTAAATAATCGCAAGTGATCCCCATCACTATGCTTTTTCCCAACATTCATCTTGGAATAAGTGTCCCATCAACCATGGTCATTATTTTGCCTTTGTTAATGTTTATTACATGGAATTTTCTCCAGGTTTCTTATAGAACCCTCCCCCTTAGGGGAACACTGTCCTTGGTGTTCAACAACACCTATAACCAACAAGGTTGTTGTAAGAAAAACACACTTCCCATGGAGCTTTATAACTTAGCTCATTGTAGTAATTACAATGATCATCTTGCTAAGAAGAAAACCAAACTTGAAAACATAATAAGTTTAACATCATAATGACATGACACCCATACCACTTATTGGATCTTTCTAACATAGCTCATGGTAGTGTTTTCATCCATATACATATGTACATATACCAAACATCACCAAAACATGTACCAAAAACATATACCAAAACGTCTGCTTAACTAGCGAATAAGGAAGGATACATATCCCACATTTGATCTGTCATCTCCCATGTAGATTCATCGGGCCCAAAGTGCTTCCATTGCACCTTAACCTGCTCGATTACTTGATCCTAAAGCATGAGCATATTTCTCTGCAAAATTCACTGTGGTTCTAGCTGGAATTCTCCTTTTGGCTCCACCTGCAATATAGACCAATCAATCACATGATAAACATATTTAACATACTTCTTAAGGAATGACACATGGAAAACATCATGTACTTTCACTGTTGGAGGCAATGCAAGTCGATAGGTTATTGGCCCAATCCTCCAAATAATATTGAAATGTCCACAAGATCGTAGTGCCAGCTTGGCACATGATCTAATGTCCAAGGAGCTATTCTTTATTTCGATGCGCAAGTACACCTGTTCCCCAACCTGGAAATCTTTTAACAACTTTTTATGATATGCAAAATGCTTCATCCTATCTTGTGATGCTTTCCAATTGTTCTTGATTACCTACATTTCCCAGTCAATGACTACTAACATGTACAATCCAATCAACCCCCTATTCACCAGATCACTCTAACTGATGGGAGTATTACAACTCCGCCCATACAATGCCTCAAACGGACTCATCCTCAAGGATTCTTGATGCCCATTGTTATAAGAAAATACTATCAGTGGAA
This sequence comes from Pinus taeda, assembly GCA_000404065.3. Lineage (NCBI taxonomy): Eukaryota > Viridiplantae > Streptophyta > Pinopsida > Pinales > Pinaceae > Pinus > Pinus taeda. The sequence continues at coordinate 131,823 of APFE031757784.1, forward strand.
TGTACTCTTCCCACTTCCATTTTTTATGCATCACATACATCCTCAACATGTCCTCCAATATCCTATTGACCCTCTTTGTTTGTCCATCTGTTTGCAAATGATAAGCTTTACTGAAGGCAAACTCTATGCCCAAACCTACAAAAAACTCATTCCAAAACATGGAAGTGAACTTTTCATCCCTGTTTGACACAATCTTCTTCAAAACTCCATGCAATATTACCACGTCCCTGATGAAGACTTGTGCTACATCACTCACTGAGAATGTAGTCTTCATTGGAATGAAGTGCACTACCTCTGTCAATCTTTCCACCACTACCATGATGGAATCATGTTGTCTCACTGTCCTCGACAAACTTGTGATAAATTTCATGGAAATGACTTCCCATTTCAGCTTTGGAATTGGAATTGACTATTGCAGTCTAGCCTGGATGCTTACACTTTACCTTCACCTGCCGACAATCGAAGCACCTAGCCACAAAATCTATTATGTCTCTTTTCAAATTCAGCCAATAATAGAATTTATTTACCACTTTCAGCATACTCTGATAGTCTGGAGGACTTGAATATGGTTTTGCATGAAACTCCGTTAGGGTTACCTTATTGAGCTCACTTTTATGTGGCACATAGATCCTGTCGCTAAATCTAACCATTCCATCTTCTGTGAGATGATATTCCACATCCTGTGCACTTGCATCTATACCTATACCTGTATCACTACCTATATTTGTACCACCACCTATACCTATACCTATACCTATACTCGGTTTCAACCTGTGCACAATCTCCACAATCTGTCATCTTGTTGATCTGCCTGCAAGATCCTATCTTGTAAGTATGTCCCATAGGAGCTCATAGCTTCTATGTGATTTACCTGTATCTACTTGCTAAGAGAATCTACCACCTTGTTCACTTTACATTTGATATACCTGATCTTGAAATCAAACTCACTGATCGTGGTCAACCACTAAGCCTACCATTCAGATTCGATTGGTAAGATAGACACTGTAACTCACTATGATCACTCATCAATACAAACCTCCTGCCAAGACGATAGTGCCTCCACATATTCAATGCATGTATGATCGCTTCCAACTCCAGATCATGTTTCGGGTAGTTCTGCTCATTCTCATTCAATTTTCATGACTCATAGCATGCCACTTGTCCATCATGCATAAGGACTCAACCAAGTCCTCTCTTACAAGAATTTATACATACCATAAACTCTTTGTTCAGATCTTCAATATTTAATGTTCGTGCATGTGTCAACAAATGCTTGCTACTCAAAACTGGCCACACAATCCTTTTTCCATTCAAACTTCTTACCTTTCCTCTGCAATGATGTCATAGGATAAGAAATTTGCAAGAAGTTCATGATGAACCTCTTCTAATAACTTGCTAACCCCACGAAAGATCTCACCTCATCCACATTCCTGGGGGTTTCCCACTCCACGATAGCTCTTACTTTTTCTGGGTCCACAGTTATGCTATCCTTGGAAACCACATGTTCCAAGTAGTGTACCTCAGTCTAAATGAAACTACACTTGTTGAGCTTAACATACAACTGGTTCTCTCTCAACAATCTCAATACTGCTGCTAAATTCTCGACATGCTCTGCTTGATTTTTAGAATATACCAGTATATCATCAATGAGCACAATAAAAAACTTGTCCAAATATGGACGCAACACACTATTCATAAAGAACATAAATGTAGCTGGAGAATTAGTTAAACTAAATGGAACTAAAACAAACTCATAATGCCCATATCTAGTCTGAAACGTTGTCTTGTAAATGTCCTCTTGTTTAATCAGTATCTGATGATATCTGGATCTTAGATCAATATTTGAGAACACTACTACTCCCTTCAACTGATTGAAAAAGTCATTAATCCTTGTTAATTGATACTTGTTCTTTATGGTCACTTTGTTCAACTTCCTGTAATCAAGGCACAACCTGAGAGTACCATCTTTCTTCTTCACAAACAATACTAGTGTGCCACATGGTTATACACTTGGCCTAATGTACCCCTTGTTAAGAAATTCCTTTAACTACAACTTCAAATCTACCAACTCAAGTGTATTCATCCTGTAAGGTGCTATTGATGTTGGATCTGCCCCTAGCACCAAATCAATAAAAACGTGTACTTCCATATGAGGTGGAAACTCTAAAATATCCTCAGGAAATACATCCTAAAACTGATGTAGAACTGGGTACCTTCTGAAAACATCTACATCCACAATTTCCTTACCTTTGTCACTTGAAATGCGCACTACAAATAACACACACCCTTTCCTGCGACTATGCTTGTCCTGCATAACTATCACCATTCTAACTGGTGTTGCTTTATTATTACCCCACAAAACTCTTTTTTCCCCATTTTCATCCAAGCACTCAATGGATTTGTCATAGCAATCCACCTTGGTTCTAAGAATCTATAACCAATCCATGCCCAACAACACATTGTATGATCCTAATGGTAATACATTCAAATATGCTAAGGTAGACATACCATTCAAATAAAATGCACAAGTTCTTACCTAATGATGAACTTCCTTCTTTTTACCTCTAGCCAACTACACTAAACAAGACATTGCATGTAATTATTTATTCAAACCACACTTATCCACTAGGTTAGGATTAACATAATTATAATTAGATCCAGGGTCAATCAAAATAGAAACAACTTGATTGAAAATATTACCGTCCATATCAATGATAGATGCATGATGTTCTGCATTTTTATTATCCAGTGCTACGTAGATCCTAGGAATACTTCGTCTAACATCTCCCAGTGTATGCGTCTCCTGAGCACTGTAGATATTTGGTATACCACCCTAATATTTTTGATAATCTCTCCTACAATGTAATCCTCCACAAGTTCAACACCACACATGCTCCTTATTATGCTCCTCAGATCGAAGTCCCCGTCCTTTGTCAGATGCATTGAACTTCTTAAATGACACTGCATTCTTTGTATTACCTATATCTTGAGGTCTTTCTTTCTTCTTGTCCTATTTTCCTTTATTCCTTGGGTTACCTTTCTAGTTCGGCTTAGTCTCATATCTGCTCTTTAACTGCTCATAGCAATGCTTTAGCTTTAAGATGGCCTCATCCAATTATCTAGGCTCATCAAACTCAATCATGTCTTTGAATGCAATCAGGAACACACTAGTGAATCTTTGAATCTTGGCCTTTTCCTCCTTGAGGTAAGGTACATACCTCAATAGCTCCAAGAATCTACTAGTGTAGCCCTCATCTATTATCAATCCCATCTTTAGCTCATAGAACTATTGTGCCCTGTCATCAAATTATCCCTCTGATAGGTACTTGCTCTTGAATAGTCATTTGAACCTATTCCAAGTCAAGTCCTCCTCATGAATACCTCTGAAATGCTTCACATCTACCCACCAAATATCTTGTTTTCCTTTAAGACTAAAGTTAGTTATTCTATCTTTCATGTTATATGAGTAATCATGCAACCTGAAAAAATTCCTCATACCAAGCAACCATGCTTCTTTATCCTTTGATTTCTTTATCTCTCCATCAAATATAGGTGGCTTTGTTTTCTTAAACTCATCCAGAAAATATCCCCTGTCACTCCTATTGTAAGGAAGATAACAATGATGATCATCATGCCTATCAGAACCAGAACTAGAATAGTACCTATGTTTATCGCCTCTCCTATCTGGGGTATCAAAAAACTTTCAATCTCTCACTGTGTCATCTTTATCCAACCTGTGACAACCATGAGACTTGCTTCCATATGCCCCATTAGTTTTGTCCACCTGCTCATGGCTGATCCAAAGGGATCTTTATCGCTGCAATTATGAAAAACTCTTAAGTATCACTACATTTGCCTCTGCTTTTTCTCCTATGCGTGAATTCTTCTATAATTGTATACCTTACAACTCCTTATTTATTCCTTTAAGATTCTCAATGTGTCTGCCAAATGAGAGGAATTCTCAACACCAAGTTTCTCATCTGATCCATAGGGAGAGTCTCAGGAACTGTAGTCTACCATCTTGCTAGTCATCTTGGATATTCTTCCTACAAGGTATATCATGTCAGCTAAACCAAATCACAATAAATAAATGTGTCTTAGCATAATTCGAGGAGGATACCTCATCAACAAGATCAACAAATCAATGCAGTACATGTATAACATAATCATGAAAACATATAGAAATGTAACACATAATCATATAACCATATAACCATCATTTTAGCTAGAGTCTTGTTGTAGCTGCTACAACACCACCCAAAATTTTTGGGCGTATCCAAATTTTTGGGTAACCCCCAGGATACTAGGGTTTCGATAAGTCCTTCAACCAGTTACTCTCCCTATGACCCTTCCTATAAAAACCTGTTGATGCACCCAATCACACTTCATACATTGCATCCACACATCATGTTTTATCGTAGTTATAAACCTTATGATTACATGAGGGTTTAAGGGTGTGTTGCTTGAAGGATCATTGGGAGCCTCGTGACTTCGAAACCTATCCTCCTATAGTGTGCATTTTCAATTAGTGGAGGCACTGTGTGTTGACATACATGAATTCAAGTGGGATTTCATTATGTTTTCCATATTAGGGTTTGGGAGAAAACCTAAATTGTCAAAAGAGAGGGTGTATTCTCACCTTCATTTTCTAGCATCATGGGAAGAATCATTATGTGTTGTGTCCCATAGGTTCATGGTTGTTTACCCCCATGTCATCATGTGCATTAGGGTTGTAACAATGTTGTCTTTCACTTTCACCCTTGAAACCGTAGTTTGACATGACTTAAAGTTATCACCCCTCATAATGCATGTACAATAGTGTCTCAAGGTACTTTCTCTATAAATACATCATCCCCCATAGGAAACACAAATATTAAAGAAATTGGAAATTGGTGGTTCAATTAATGCCTAGTTTAGAATTCATCTCAAACGGATAAGTTAAAGCATGACATTCTCAACCCATGCCACCCATAACATCTTAATTTGGGTCATTTATGGTTCGTGCTCGATGAATAAATTGTTTTTCATTATTATTTTTTTTCTTTCATACTCTCACATGAAAATAGTTGACTTTCATACTCTCACATGAAGATATTGATATTGTAAGCTAACTTATTTCCATCCCATCTTCATTTCAGGAAATTGGTTGAAGATGCCATATACATTTGCAACAATAGCGTTCAATAATATCTTAACATTGAGATGGTGGATTATATCATGATGAAGGTGACTAAACTGGGGCATTAAATGGGGCTCATCACAAAACTCATGGGAGGAGCACATCAACATAACATTAGAATAGAGATTTTGAAATTCACATCTTGAGGCCTCACATACACTAACGTTGCATTAAAATAGCACTTCTCAAAGAACTTACATGTCATACGTACACATGGATGTAACCTCAAAGCACCCTTGACAATTCTGAAAAAAGTAGTTTTTGGACCATTTAAAGGCACACCTATCATTATTTCATGAACGAGGATTCTATTACAAACCAAAAGGAAAATAATATGTAACCCACTTCATAGTTATGGTTGTATTTTGGTTGTTTGGAGGTATGGAACAATTGTCGTAGGAATTTGTGTGGTAATCATAGAGGTCACACGTTATGAGCATACCCAGATCAATATTTCGTAGCAACACCCTAATGCTACGTAACGGGTATGTTGCACCAATGCGTTAATGGAAGTAAACTAGAGGTGGGGTAGAAATATGCACGAAAAGATGGACATGTCATATTTTGGCTTAAAAATACGTATCTTCAAAGCTCTAAAACCAGTGTGGATTGGGTGAGCATTAAAGAAGGATATGACTATCCATGTATGCCTAGATGGGAGCACAACCCAATTTTAAATATGAAGTTGCATCCTTGTGAAAAAAATGCAGTGATCCTGGAAAGCCCACTGTCACTAGTAGCCAAGTTTCACTTCAAGGACGCAACACTTGAAGTAAAATTTCAAAATTATGATTCAAGTGACACTAAGATTTGAATATTCAAATGGATTTCATGTTATATATAAATGCATGAATAACACATTCGTTGGTAGCTAGATGGGTAAAATAAATATGAAGATCATGGCTCTTCCTTCCATCACATAATCTTTAGCTGCAATTCCTCATCATAAGCATGAATATCATTGGAATAGGCATGAACTGTGTAGGTAGGAAGTACAATATTTTTAGTAACAAGACTTGGTGATCTTATATAAATTCATTATAGGCAATACATACTAGTCACATTTCTAGCTGAAGAAGCCAATGTCGCATCATGTTGGGTGGTCAAAATTTCAATATAGGTCGCCCAAGTTGCATTTTCAAACATCAAATATGTCACCAGAGGTGCGAACAACCATGTGATGTAACTGTGCGACCTCTGGAAAATCACATCTCCGCCGAGGTCATAGAGTCACACTCCAGAAATGGCTAGAAGGGGAAAACCCTTATGATGTATGATTTTGCGGCCTCTGGTAAGTCGCATATCTATCGAGGTTGTAGGGTCACACTCTAGAAATGGCTAGAAGGGGCGAACTCCACCAATGTGCAACTATGCGACCTCTTGTAGAGTAGGCAAGTCGCAGGTCTATGCCTGAGGAAACTAAAAATGATGTGACCCTCCATTGAGTACGACTATGTGACTGATTGCATCATTTTTTTATTGGTTGCTAAGTCGCACTGTTAAGCATCAAAGAAGAAACTGAAAGCATGACCTTTTCTCAAGTGCGACCATTCGACTTCCACAGGGCACTATTCTAAATATGACTAGACACAAGGTTGCAAGATCATGATTAGGGGTACCTTGCGATCCCACCTATTTGGTGACTTACATAACTCATATGGGATATGAATTATTTGTGAATCTGAGGTGGGATATCTCTCTTCGTTGGGCATATTTCCTACCATAAATCACAGCCCAAGTCTATGACCTACTGTAACATTCTAGCATGCCCCACATATTTTTATCATACACAGGTCTCGCAATACATTCAATTACAGATTAAGGAATTGGATTACATTTTGCCATGAAGTGGAAAATTTTACTTTGTTCATCGCACAATAATCATATTCAAATTCTTACCTTCCTTTTGTGTGTGTGTGTGTGTGTGTGTGTGTGTGTGTGTGTGTATATATATAAAGAGGAGAGACATCCACCACAAAGAAACTATTCGATTTCCTCTTAGAACTTAAAAAAAAAAACATTAACAATTTCAATTAAGGACAAAGAGAATAATTTTTCTTTTTTGCCACACCTATTGAAAATAGAAACAAGAAATGCTAAAAATAGAAGTGCTAAAAATAACACTTCTATAAATAGCAATTTGGGTACCAGTGTTGGTCATAACAACAAGGAATGAAAAATGGAAGTGCTAAAAATAGAATTGCTATAAATAGTATTTTGGGATGGATTCCAATTTTTTGTTAGCCCTTGAACTAAAATTGAGAAGTAAAATTCGAATTTGATCTTAGTAGCTATTTGAAAAGTAATTAATTAATTCATCTTGAGTCAATTAGTTGTAGAAAATCAAACACGAAGTCTATGTGGGGACATGCAATAGTTATCCCATTAATTGAGGAATTTATCCCTTAGTTAAAGAGATAAGGATGAGTTGTAATTACTTAGCTCAATTAACTGAGTGAAGTCCAGTTAGATTAGTTCCAACAGTTTGTGGAATTAATTGTGAGTTCAGCTAGTTAATGTTTGCATGCATGTAATTGCTACTATCCAGATAACTGAATCTTATCTCATAAATAACTCATGCATGTCAGTTCAGTCAGAGACCCAGTTCAGATCATAGGAAGGGATAGTGTATTATTAGTTGGAGGATTTTTCATTATAGGAAAATCATCCATGCAAAAGGAATTATCTCCTTCAAGATTGCACAGTTAGATTAGAGGTTAGTGAGTGTGTGAAGAGGCCAATTCGCATAGGTGGTAGCACTAGACCCCAAGGAAAATTGCGCAAGGAAATAGGAGGCTTGGAGGGCAGAGGAGAAGGTTGTGAGAGCCTTTGACTATCTATGAGCAGCATTGTTTGATTGTAGAGACAAAAGGATAACTTTTGAGCTGATTCTTTTTGTAACTTGAACATATTTCTACTTGTATGATAATACAGAGATTGGTGTTTTAGGCTGAGGCTTTCCCTGGGTTATTCTTTTGTGCTATGTGTGATTGATTTCTCATTCTCAGTTATATGTGTTCTCTTGATCTTGCTCAATTCGATTAAGCTTCTGCAAAGTGTTGTAGAAGTAGATCTTGTATTGTGTTTTAGTATAGTGCATAATCTATTGATCTAGAGTGGGAATTTATACAACATCGTCCTCTGTCCTTGATGGGATCAAATCCACACTATGACACTACAACCTTGATGATGATTGTTGCTTGCATGGGGTATTAATAGGGTTTCTATCACATTCACCGTTAAAATGTTAAGTCATCATCATCAACATATTGATGTGTTGGGAATTGAAGTAGGTTAATTGATGCTTCTTATATACACAGTCAGAGAGAAATGTTGTAATGGAAAGTGACTAATTTCTTGGAGAAACATCATTGACTAAGGAAATATTTCGCTAGACCTTCTATGCTACATTAAGAAATATTATGATGATGCAAGTGTTACTCAGAGCCATGATTTCCAATACCGTAAAAAGACTTACCCTCAGATGGAAACAACACAAATGATACTTGCAAGCCAAAATAAAAGTGAAGGGACACTAGGGAAAAGGACAATTAGTAGCAGATCTACATTCAATGCCCAATCCACAATAGTCCCATGGGAAAAATATTGATTGAAGAAGCGCATGGAGAATATAAACGCCACTCTCTCTGAAAGCATAGTGGCACAATGGTTGACCACACAAGGGTATTCATTAGTTATTTATTAATGTCATTCTTTCAATTAGTTTATTGTACTTCCAGTATCTATAAAGTATGTTTGACCCATGGTATTCGCCTGCAGGGAGACGGAAGAAAGCAAGATGTTGGATTGGGGTTTCTCATGAATCTTTCTTAACTAGGGTTTCCTCCAACAAGTAAGATGGTCCCTTAGAAGTTCCAAGAATATTTCAATGAACTAGAAGGCACATCACTAGAAGATGGCTAAATTCAAGTGAGGCATAGTGGCAAGAAAATAGGCCTATTCCAAGAACAAGCATATGCATCATTTCGACACATGGGAAAAAAGCATTCTACGGTTTCCAAGAACCCTCTAGATCCTTCTCCCTCTCCCTCATCATAATGTAAATATTACCCACCATAATATAAGTAGCTACATTAGGACTGATTTGGGTATGTGACAATCATTTGGCTTGAGAAAGAAGTAAGTAAGCTCAAGCGTCATGACGGTAGCTGAAATGGCATGAGGGGAAGTCAAAGGTCATAGTCAGTGAAAAGTCACCTTGTCTAATTTATTGGGACTTTTAGCACTTGAGTTAAGGCTAGGATTAGATAGCTAATTAATGCTTGAGAGCTAGAGGCACTCATCCCTTGGCAGCTAGTAGATGGAGCTGTAGTGAGGCTAAGGTTTTCCATTGGGTAATGATATGAGCAGCCCACATTCCATTTTTGGGATTTAACCAACTACTAGTTATGTACTTGAATTTACAATAACATTAACAATATTTTCTCTTTATTCGATATTGATTCTCATGGTTACTCATGGTGGTTGTATTGGCTCTTTGATACTTCACTATATTTGTATGTGTGTCATCATATACACAATATGTTATGGACTGATTAATAGTGATTACATGTATGTTTAGCTTTCAAATCTACGTTTACTTGTTCCTTGCCACATCAAGGATATATTCCGAACTATTTTGCAATTAACTTTTGGCATGTTCCTATTTACTGTATGTTTAATTGGATTTCAACTCACCAATCCCTCTCATGGCATAGCTCTTTTTATTGTTGTTGAGACTTATTCTCTTCTACGTTTGTAGTTTGTCAATCTTGGGTCGATTCTTGTTTCATTGTCTAGTAATTTCACCCTTCTCCCCACACTAAGACCTTATCATTTGACATCCAAGAGTAGAACAATTTATGTTGGGAGTCGAGCCCACATACTGGATGTAGCTCCTCTCTCAAATGTTGTGAGCTCTAATCGGGACTTCACATCAGGTAGGCCCCCTGATTCTTGGCAGTACATTTCAGCCCATCAACAAATTATCGCTAGAAGGAGGGCAAGGTGATGAGATGAGCCCTTGGAGGCTACAATTTAGTCTCATATCTGTAAATGGATCCATCCCAAATATTTCTCCCAGGGTTTTTATCTGATTTATCCATTTTTCAATGTTAAATCCCCGATGAGCCTCTATATCACTTGTCTCGGGTAAAGTTTGATGGTAAGGATGGAACATCCTTGACCGAGAACATTTTTTATTTCCTTAATTTTTAGGAATAATTTTTTTTTTCTACGTTAAGACTAACCTAAGTACCCACGGGGGATTTGAACCGGTGACATATCGCAAGGAGTGCCTTAACAGCGCACCCATTCACCATCAAACCAAAACCCCGTGGGCTAATTTTTAGGAATATTAGGAGAATGATGATTAAGAATTTGCTTGTGTGCTCTTCTCCCTCACCCTTGAATTTCACGTCAAGCGATGATGCCACACAATGTCACCAGCTTCAATCCATTCATTCAAGCAGCTCATTGGTAACCTACGACAAGCGTTTTACAGGTATGATTTTGAAGATATGTTTAGAAACTTAAATGAGATTAGGATGAGACCTAAAGAATATTTAGAGGATTTTTCTTCTATATTTGTACATATTTTTATTGAATTTCCTGAGAGAGATGTCGACTAGTTGTATTTCAGTGAAAATTTTCTATGGTTGGTTTTTGTTTCTCTACAACGTCTTCAATTCGAAACCAATCTCAATTCTTGTGAGTATCATGACAATCTGCAAGTTACAAGTTGTCCAGGTTTTACCCCTAATCTTGTTTTTCCTATCTCTCTCAATTTTGAACAACCTCAAGCCTTTGAGAAGGAAATTATTGCTTGTGGGAATTCTCATCCTCCTCCTGATTTGTTACATAATCAGGTTTTGGTCATAAATGGTTCAAAGGATGAAAAGTGCTTTCTAGGAAATGAACCAACTTGTATCGCCTATTAATATTTCATACATCATGTTGAATTTGAACTTGAAGATTAAGTTGCTATAATATCTCTCCATGTTGATGAAACCAAGCTCGAGCCCATTGAACACATGTCTCACTCTATTCCTTAATTTCATTCACATGTCAGAAATGACTTGGATCTTGTCTCAGATAAATTTGACTATCCCATCAAATCCATGAACCATTTCATGTATGCAAATCCATTTCTACCTTTGGCAAACATCAATGGGCAGGATGTGAGTCCTGGTTTGATTGGTGCCCCTTCATTTGATCCTTTTCATCCTTTGTACTCCGATTTATTTCATGCCTCTGCTACACCAGTAGTTTCTACAAATCATTCACATATTTATCCTTCTTGTGTTGGTTGTAATCATGTACATGGGGGTGATGTTTCGCAGTCACAATACAAGGATCTTGGATCTCTTCTTCCCGATATCTTCCATCCACAGTCTTTAACAGGTGAAGAAGAAGGCCTTACATCTTGTCCAATTCAATATGGTTCTATCATTAATTCCTCTTCACTCTCCAAGAGGAGCCTCATGTGATAAATACCTAACCTGATCAAAATGGTGGCTATAGTGATTGTAATTATACCAAAAACATATTCACTCACACCTCCATTGATTATCATTTGTATCCATCTATTGATCCTATGAAGCCACTAGAATTTGATGATCTACTTTTTGAATGTTTGGAGACTCATTAGGAAGTTGAGGCACTTCAGCTTTCATTGATGGTTATGTCAGGTTCTCACGTTCCTGATGAGACCCCTGAACCAAGTCAAATTAGGGTTTCTACATATCATGCTCCTCTCAGCATCATCTTGCAAGATGCGAGATCATCTTAGAAGCCTCTGATTTGAGTGATGTCTCTCTAAGAAAATATTTTCATCACCTTTTAGCTGATATGCATTAACCTCTATACCCTAATTTTTTTTTTGAAGGGAGTGCACCGGCCATTGCCTCAAATATTTTTGACTTTTGCCCAGCTGGTAGGTATTGTGAATAGGTATAAGAATATGACATCTTACAATACTCTACATGTGAGGGTACCAATCGCCCGACCTCTCCTTTTCCTGGTACTCTTCCGGTTGATTCACTTCATTCTTGGCAACATGGAAAATTTTAGGGCTAATATTCTCAAGTGGGCTAATTTTCCATGCTTTTTCCGAAAAAAAAATCGCTAATTTCCATTTCTCCTAGAAAAGATTTGCCCAGATTTTATAGTATAAAATGATTTTACTTTAAAAATTGCCAAAATTTTATATAGAGACTATATAAAATTATTAGAAATTTCAATATTTTTACAAAAATATCATCAAACATTTTACGTACTTCATATTATGCATTGGTGAGTTTCACCAAGTTCTATAAACATTAAGATAAATTTCCATCCCTAAAATGTTCTCAGCTTGGGAATCTAAAGAATCTGATATGTTGAAGTGTCACTCTATAGTGTCCAAACATCAAATTCAATCAACAATGTGTTCATTTATAATTGTCCTGGCACAACTAATGATGACCATATGCATTAACTTGCTAATCTTGTGAAACTAACAATATTTGATGGCATACCATTTGAAGGTTCACAAATTTGTGAGGACGGTGAGGCACTTCATATTTCACTGATGGTTATGTTAGGACGTCACGTCCTTGAAGAAATGCATGGAAAACTTCAAACTAGGATTTCCAAAATTAGGGTTCCCAAGCTTGAATCCTCTGGCATCCCAGTTACACCTGGCGAAAACCCCTCTTTTGAGATTCATCAACCTGATAATCCTCCATATCATGATAGGGCTTTTGATTGGATTTAAGGATCTTATCTGGTGGATTCCTCTTCTAGCATGCAACATCTTACCTTACTTAGGTTGTATGTCATGCTTGGACGACTATAAATTTCATGTTTGTCATTCTGTTTACCAGGATTGGGTTGCAATTTTCCTTGAATGGTATTTTCTAGCACATTTTCCTATAAGTAGACGTGACATTTTTATGTTGTGCATGTTTCATAGGTGATCATTGGCTTTTGTACAATTCTTTTTACAGATTCTAATTATTGTAATCTTTGTTTTTGTAGGTCCTCAATTGTTGCAGTGGTTGCATTGGAAGTTTGATTTCACATAACCCAACCTCCTCTCTAGTTAAATTAGGATTTAGGGTTTAGACTAGTTAGGTTTTAGGTTTTCTTTATTAATTTGTTGATTAAGGTTTTCTCCGTATCATTTTTATTTAGGGTTTAAATTTACTATTTTTGGCTTTCCTTACTACAGGTAGTGTAGTTTCTTGCATTTCAATTCTCCATAGGCTTGCATTCACATTCTTTCACTACTTGTTGCTACATAGCGTGCATAACATATTTGCATGGTTATTTTATCTGCAATTAGATGATCTCTTCTGCACATAGCATTACATTGCATCATAAGACATGTCTGCTACATTACATCATGCATCTTTCTTCTTTCTTGGCGTACACTCACCTTTGACCTAGCCTGGCATTTCCCACTATGTTGCATGCCACTGCATGCACCTGCATGAACCTGAAGCCTTCGAACCTTTGGGGCTATGACTAGATTTCTCAAGCCCATTTACACATGCTCAATCCCTAAAGGAAGATTTCTGGGCCACCTCACACATGTTGAAACACTAGAAGAGATTCCCTGGTCATCTTTCCCTAGCATTAAAACTCTGGCCCCAATGATTATGTGTAGCTATGATGGTTACTCCAATAGGTAGCCTCTCTTAGAACCAGTCATCAGAGTTACATCCTGGATATCTCTCCTACGAGTCTAGCTTATTAACAAGGAAAATAAGAATGGATTACTTGTGGGGAACCGTAATTAGTTTGAATGAACTATACCCACTACCTGAAAATTATAATAAAGATTTTGAAACTCACATCTTAAGGCCTCACATAAACTAATGTTGCATTAAAATGGCACTTCTCAAAGAACATACATGGCATGCATACACATGGATGTAACCTCAAAGCACCCTCAACAATTCTAAATAGAGTAATTATTGGACCGTTTAAAGGCACAAATATCATTTTGTGAAGGAATATTTTATTACAAACCAAAAGGGAAAGAACATGTAACCCACTTCATAGTTATGATTCTATTGTGGTCATTTGGAGGTATGGAACAGTTGTCGTGTGAATTTGCATGGTAATCACAGAGGTGTCGCATTACAAGCATACCCAGATTAATATTTCAAAGTGACACCCCAATGCTACTCTAGATCCTCCAAAATGTATTCAAAATATCATCCACTTTCACCTTTATCACCACCATTTCACTCACATGTCACAACTCCATGACCATATAACCTTTCATTAGCCTATATTTTCATAATTATATGGGTTACCTTTGTGTTTTCCAAAAGTTAATGATTTCTAGTATTATAAGTGAATTAAATGGTTAAAACTTAGAAACATGACATACACTTGCTAATACTTAAAAGTGGCTTGAGTTTCATGACATGTTTAGGTCATTTGGAAGCTTCCAAGTTACCCTATGTGGCCTCCAATGCTCAAATTCGAATTCCCTTCAAGATCTGGAAGAAGATTTGGATAAAAGTCAAAGAGGATATGTGTCTCATCATTACCTATTTGAGTTGTAACTCTATGATATTTTATAGGGATCTAGGGAGAGAATAATGGACCTCCATTAATGAGGTAGCTTCTTATGTTTTTGTATAAATATGAGAGCATTCTCCTTTCAAAGGCATTTGTAAAGTTTGGGAAATGCTCATGTTTTGAATATAGAATTTCGATTTGGCACCATGCTCATGAGTGATGTTCAATTTGATTTGGTTACACTTGCATTTGGAGCCTCTCAACTTTCCATCTCTCATGATTTTGGATTGGCCACCTACAATGTGTGATATTTATTGTTTTTTTAAGATTTATTGCTTTCATAGATTAAGATTTATTTCTTTCATATCTTTTCTTGTGTGACAGGTTAAAAGTGATTGTTTTTATTTTCTTTCTACCTAGAGGTTAAGAGCGATTGTTTTTATTTGTTTTCCTATCTAAAAGTTAATATCAATTGTTTTCATTTTCTTTCATATATTTTTCTGTGTGAGAGGTTAAGAGTGATTGTTTTTATTTTCTTTCTACCTAGAGGTGAAGAGCGATTATTTTTATTTATTTTCCTATCTAGAGCAATTGTTTTTATTTGCTTTCATATCTTTTCCTATGTGAGAGGTTAAGAATGATTTTTTTTAATTTCATTTCATGTCATGTGGTTTTGATTATTAATTTCATAGGATCCTGATTTGATAATGCACACATGATCCCTTAGAGCAGATTTCATTTCATGTGATTTCAATTCCACGTGTTGTACTATAATTTCTTTGGAGTTGATTGTTGAATTAGAATAGGTGAATTCATTTTGTCATTATTTAGCTTTGTAGTTAGATTGATTTAAATTGAAACTTAATTTCTAGCATATACAGTGTACACACGCTTCGCAAGTTTTACGAAACCCCCGGGTTGACAATTAAATGATAGGTAATTAATTTTCCTTAAAATTTTGATGTTGTTGCCAAGGAAGTGTGCATAGGAACTAGCTTCCAGTCTAGAGCTCATTTTTTAGTTTTGTTTCTAGATGTATGATTAAAGTATGTAGATACATATCATTTTTAACATATAAAAAAATTGATACTAACCATTTATGGACAAAGGATCTAGAATGCATGTTTTGGAGCACAAGGACTACATTGAGGAATGGTATCAAAGCGTGATTGCGTCACAACATTCATCCATTCTTCAAGAGATCTTTATGACAAATCTAAAGGTTATAACGATTTTTCACGTCCTCATGCACAATCAAGTACATTTTTCAAATTTGGATAAGAACACGTTCTAAAAAGTCTAATCCATAAATGGCTCCATTGGAAACATTCATATACTTAATAATAATAATAATAATAATAATAATAATAATAATAAATCTTTCAAGTAGGATAAAATAAGAAAAATAAAATCAAGCTTGATTGCATTTTTTTAAAGTTCTTGATTGCATTTTTTTAAGTTTTTAGACTTTAAAATCTTTTAGAATTTTATTTATTTTCTTGCATTTTTTTCATTAACATCACAAATATTTTCAATAAAAAATTTCATGGTTTGATTTTGAATAATTAAAAAATAAAAAATCATGTTAGATTTTTAATTAAAAAATAACAAAAATAAAAAATAAAAAAATTCTTCATGTTTTTGAAGAAGGAAAATGTAATGTTTTTTTAATAGAAATTATCAAAAAAAAAATTGAGAGAATTGGCAAATTGACAAATTGATAATTGGCTCTCGTGTGACATGCAAAGAAAAAAAAATTGCATTATCTTGGAATCCAAAATTCAAAAATCCATCATAATAATAATAAAAAAATCCTGCTCGAAGAGGTTGCACTTTGTGCAACATAGCTCAAAAACAATTCTACATTCTAATATTATTTGCATGTGTTCTGAACTTTATCATACAAGCTAGCTGGTCTAGACGTCCACACCAAAGATGTGTCAAATTAGATTGGTAGGGTGGTTCTGTTCTGATCCAATTGGTTTGGTAGGTTCAGCTAGCCAGATTGATTTGTTATGGTTTGTAGTGACCTTCAAAAGGTTGTGTCTTGTTCTTCAATGCCATTTTCCTCTGGTTCGACACTTGCTCATTGACAACCCTGTTTTAGGTTCCAATACATTCATTCTGAAGCCTTAGTTGACTGAAATTAACAACCATTAATTATTTCTATAAAAATTCATAATTTTAGAAATAAGAATCGAAGCTACCATAATGTGTTTGAAGAATAACAGTCAAGTTGCAGATCATATTGAACCCAGAAAGACCGAGGTGAGTACTTGCAGAGGAAATGCGTAGCAGCTTAAAAATGCCATTTTTAAAACACGATTTTTAGTCAAATGAAAATGAATTTAAAAAAACTAAAATATGGGTCATTTGGAAGCTTCCAAGGCACCCTTATGTGGCCTCCAATGTTCAAATTTGAATTCCCTTCAAGATATGGAAGAAGATTTGGATAAAGGTCAAAGAGGATATGTGTCTCATCTTTACCTATTTGAGTTGTAATTCTATGAGATTTTCTAGGGACGTAGGAAGAGAATAACGGACCTCCATTAATGAGGTAGCTTCTTATGTTTTTGTATAAATAGGCGAGCCTTCTCCTTTCAAAGGCATGTGTAAAGTTGGGGAAATGCTAATGTTTTGAACATAGAATTTGGATTAGGCACCATGCTCATGAGTGATGTTCACTTTGATTTGGTTATGCTTGCATTTGGAGCCTGTCAACTTTCCATCTCTCATGATTTTGGATTGGCCACCTACAATGTGTGAGATTTATTTCTTTCATAGATTAAGATTTATTTATTTCATATATTTTCCTGTGTGAGAGGTTAAGAGTGATTTTTTTTATTTGCTTTCTACCTATAGGTTAAGAGTGATTTTTTTTATTTGCTTTCTACCTAGAGGTTAAGAGCGATTGTTTTTATTTGCTTTCCTACCTAGAAGTTAATAGCAATTGTTTCTATTTTCTTTCATATCTTTTCCTATGTGAGAGGTTAAGAGTGATTATTTTTATTTGCTTTCTACCTAGAGGTTAAGAGCGATTGTTTTTATTTGCTTTCCTATCTAGAAGTTAAGAGAAATTGTCTTTATATTTTTCATATCTTTTCCAGTGTAGTAGGTTAAGAATGATTGTTTTTGTTTTCATTTCATGTCATGTGGTTTTGATTATTCATTTCATAGGATCCTGATTTGATAATGCACACATGAACCCTTAGAGTAGATTTCATTTCATGTAATTTCAATTTTGTGCATTGTACTATAATTTCTTTGGAGTTGATTATTGAATTAGAATAGGTGAATTTGGTTTGTCATTATTTGGTTTCTCATTGAGATTGATCTAAATTGAAAGTTAATTTCTAGCATATACAGTGCACGCATGCTTCACATTTTACGAAGCCTAGGGATTGACAATTAAATGATAGGTAATCAATTTGTCTCAACAGCGATGTAATGGGTATGTTTCACCTATGCGTTAATGGCACTAAACTAGAGGTGGATAAGAAATATGCACTGAAAGCTGGACACGTCATATTTTGGCTTAAAAATACATATCTTCAAAGCTCTAAAACCAGTGTGGACTCGGTGCACATTAAAGAAGGATATGAATGTCCATGTATGGCTAGATGGGAGCGCAACCCAATTTTAAATATGAACTCACATCCTTGTAAAAAAAAAGGTAAGGATCCTGGAAATCTCACCATCACTAGTAGCTAAGTCACACTTCAAGGGCACAACATCATGAGTAAAATTTCAAATTTATGATTTAAGTGACATTGAGATTTAAATATTCAGAAAGATTGCGTGTTGAATAGAAATGCTTGAGTAATGCATTCGTCAGTCACTGGCTGGGTAAAATAAATATGAAGACCATCGCTCTTCCTTCCATCACATAATCTTTTGCTATAGTTCCTCATCATAAGCATGAATACCATTGGACCGGGCACGAACTGTGTGGGTAGGAGGTACGATATTCTTAGTAACAAGACTTGGCGATCTTATCTAACTTCATTACAGGCGATGCATACTAGTCGCATTTCTAGATAAAGAAGCCCAAGCCACATCATGTTGGGTGCTTGAAATTTCAACACAGGTCTCACAAGTCACATTTTCAAACCTAAAATAAGTCACCAGAGGTGCGAACAACCATGTGATGTGATTGTGCGACCTATGGCAAGTCACATCTCCGCCGAGGTTGCAGGGTCGCACTCCAGAAATGACTAGAAGGGGTGACCTCCACTAATGTGTGACCTCTTCTATAGTAGCCAAGTCATAATTCTATGCCTGAAAAAATTAAAAATGATGTGGTCCTCCGTTGAGTGTGGTTGTGCGACCGATTGCATCATTCTTTCATTGGTCGCTAAGTCACACTCCTAAGCATCAAAGAATCAACTAAAAGTGTGACTTGTGTTCAAGTGTGACCATGGGACTTCCATAGGGTACCGTTCTAAATATGACTAGTTGGAGGATCGCATGATTACAATTTGGGGAGAAATCACCCCTCACAACCTCCCATCACTACAAGAAAAAAACATTGGTGAGGGTTGAAAAATGTCACTAGAAGCTCATTGGTGATGGTCAAAAGAGCCTCTGTCACCAAAAATTAAATGTCACCAAAGCTGGTGTCGCCAAAATTATAGGTGTTGTGGTGACATTCAAGGATAGTGACCGTTACCGTTTCATATGAAAAATGGTGATAAACCTTAACATCCATCACCAAAACATTGAACATCACCAAAAGTACAGGTGTTGTGGTGACATTCAAGGTTCATCATGAATAATGATTACAATGATGGATAGTGACCATCACCATTTCATATGAACAAAAGTGATTTATTATGATGGACCTTTCATGGTCGGCATTGTTGATGCATATATATGACGATGTTTGTTGACCGTCACCATTTCATATTTTGGCAAGCGACGAAAAACATCACCATAAGCTCATTGGTGATGGTCAAAAGAGCCTCTGTCACCAGAAATTGAATGTCACCAAAGACCGAATTGATGAAAGTATAAGGGTTGTGGTGACATTCAAGGTTCCTCACGAATAATAATTATAATGATAGATAGTGACCATCACCATTTTGATAGGAACAACGGTGATTTATGGTAATGGACCTTTCATGGTTGTCACTATCGATGCATATATATGGTTTCGTTCGTTGACTGTCACCATTTCATATTTTGGTAAGGGTCAAAAAATGTCACCATAAGCTCAATGGTGATGGTCCAAAAAGCCTCCATCACTAAAAACTAATTGTTTCCATTCCATATGAATATCAAAGAATGATGGAATTGAACCACCAACCTCTTGCTTCTAAAGTAGGTGCTCTTCCATTCAGCTAGCACCCTTTAAAGAATTAGACTTTAAAAAT
The DNA here is from genome assembly GCA_000404065.3 of Pinus taeda. Taxonomy (NCBI): domain Eukaryota; kingdom Viridiplantae; phylum Streptophyta; class Pinopsida; order Pinales; family Pinaceae; genus Pinus; species Pinus taeda. The sequence goes on from APFE031757784.1 coordinate 151,890, forward strand.
TATAACTTGAAACTTTATAGATTCTAAATTCAAAAACTTTCAATAAATCATAAAATGTTGTAAAGTCTTGGAATTTTTTTTTCTAAACAAGCAAAATAGTATCAAAGATGTAGGTCTCTACCTATTGGTTATGGAAGTTATGAAAGGTGGGTGGAGGGAAAAGTAGCCATGTATAATATACTCAATATGTTTAGTTGAATACTTAATTAAAATTGAAACTTTGAAGACATTCATAGCATATAAATGACCTATAATTATCAAACCTATAATATGGAATTACACTAAAGATTGATTTCTCACCTTGTGAATCATATAAATCTATTGTGACAACAGAACAATTTCTCACCAAAAGACTAATTTTCATGCCAAATAGTAAAAAATAGTGAGTGTATATGATGAAATCATGAATAATGAGCTACATGCTTGAATACTACTAGGTATGGGGTCTAGAAAACTAATTGGGAGTGATTATTGTTATTAATTAATTCAATACTTTAAGGAACAACAATCAGTAACAATGATCCTGAAATGTAACCACTAAATAACAGATGTTAAAGCTGTAAGCACAAATCTTGGATGATATCTATTACACCAAAAAAATATCCAAGGGGCATTAAAACACTCCCAAATCCACACCAAGCACGAGTATCCAGAGATGCAATTTCATGGATACAAGGAAAGAAATCTCTACCTCTAAACGATAATGATGTCCTCCCAGAAATAATTCAACTAAAAGGAGTTTGAAGACAAGAACCTCAAAGCAAAACGAACTACATTGTACAGAAGTACACTTCGTCCCCCCTCTACCTATATAGAACAGAATTAGGTGAATAACAAAAATATCCACATAAAATAGTAATAGAGTGGGAAAAATAAAATATGACAAGCAACAAAATCTACTAATTTGAACATGTGTCCACATGTACTCAAAGATTAGAGGAAATACAAGAACCCAACATGATTGATTATGCAATTGATAAAATGGAATTTACTTCTTTAGTAAAAAAGAAGAAAATCCCAAGTCCTCTAGAATAAACCCTCTATGTCTGGAATTAGGGTTTTGTGTTACACTCTATGCTTACTCTCCAACATTAAAATGAGAGTTCCCAAATTTGTTTCTAAATATGTATGATTTATTTGAGTTTGGGCCAAACCTAGTCAAATATTGTCAAGTTTGGCCAATATGTGATGAACTTATTTATGTTCACCTATGTAAGCCAACAATATTGACCCAGGTTTTCCAAATGGAAGTTTTATAGAGATGACTGCTCTGACATATTTTGACAAAGTTTCCCTTTTCGTATGCTGTTAGGTCACTATAATACTAGTGTATCCCCTTATTATTATTATTAGTGAAACCCACTAATTGTATTATTGTGCCCATATAGTCCCCATGTTCTTATTATTATGCCCCATAGAAGCCCGCTATTGTTATTGTTGTGCCCCTAGAATATTATTGTTATGTAGGCTCTCATTGTATTAGGACCCCTTAGACTCATATATATAGAAAGGAGGTCTTGTCATTTGTATCATAAAAGAATTTCATTTGTGTAATGTAAAGGAGGTTTCTCCCTTGAAGACGTTGATTTTGAAGTCATTGATCTATCTTTTCTATCATTTTGTGAGTTGGTTTCATGACATTTTGTATTAGAGCTTTAGATTCTAGTGTTTCGCTGTGCCAAACAGGTCATTGTGGAATTTTCGCTATAACTTTTTCTCTACAAAGTTTCATAAGCTAAAAAAAAACCCATTTGATCTGAAATCATTCTGAAACTTGGGTCTGAATTTCAGATCCTATCGCACTATATTTTCAGAGATATGATCTGAGGAAGTTAGGGTTTTTGCAAGCTCTAAAATTCTGTCTCAAATAGATCATCGTGGAATTTTCACTATAATTGTTTGCCTATGCAAGTTTAGACTTGGAAATTGAAACCCATTTGAGAAAAAATCTAGGTGAAGCGTGAGCCCAAATTTCAGATCTTGTTTCACTACAGTTTCAGAGATAAGTTCCAAGACATTTAGGGTTTTTGCAGGCTCCCAAATTACATCCCAAGCAGGTGACCTTGGGAAAATCATCATAACTTTCGCTTTGAGAATCAAATTGAAATTTTGTAAGAATATATAGAAAGGGGACAGAATATAATTTTCATTTTATTTCTTTGAGGTCTGAAGGTCAAAACAATGACACGTGGTACTTCGTACAAGTTCTCTTTATTGAAAAAGTATATAATTCGGCCATCTTGGGAGATTTTGCATAACTTTTTCTTGGAGAATCCAATTTCAATCAGACTGGTGGAATTGGAAAGAGGACACAGAGGGATATTGTAGGTCATAATTTCAGACCTTGCAGATCTGCAATTTAAGAGATACAATAGATTCAATATCGAGCTATGAAAAGCAAGAAAAAGAATGACTTGAATTAAGAAAATAGAAACACCTAGTAAGAAAAATTGGATGGATGATTTTAAGAATTTGATCGAAGCTAAGATAAATAGTTTTATATGTGCCATGGAAGTATATTTGAAGAAATGCATGGAATATTTGAAGAAATGAATGGAAGGTTTGAAGGAAGGTGGGACAAAACTGCAACAAGAGAGGCCTTCTAATGACGAAAATTTAGTAGAGTAAACTCATGATGAGAAAAAAAATAAATGTTGATCATGATTTCTTAGAATGTAACATTGGAGTGAAGAGCCACCATATTCCAAAGATTGATATGAGGAAGTTTGATGGCAAGGATCCCATAACATGGATACTACAGATGGAGAAATATTTTGATCTACTTGATGCAATTGTTACAAAAGGTACATATTACATCTTTATATTTAGAACCGAATCGATTTTTATGGTATAAAGGGATTTTCTCTCGTAAACCACTTGTCACTTGGTCAATTTTCATGGAGGAAATGATAGAACATTATGAGGATACAAAGAGAAACACCTTCTTTAGCCAATTGATAAATCTCAAACAAAAGGATTCAATGGTAGAGCACATTGAGGACTTCCAAAAATTGAATATAAAGGTAAATAATACTCCAGAGAAGCAGAGGATTGATGTATTCATAGGGACTTTAAAGCATAACATTCAACATGAGTTTCGTCGTTGGGAACCTGATTCATTGGAGAAGGCATTCAAGTTGGCAAGAAAAATTGAAAGAAAAATTATGGCAACAAGAAATCCTACCACTCACAATTATAAAGATGGAATTGTTGTTGCTCCTAGCCTTCCACAACCTACAAGGTTGACACCAAAACAATTTGAAGAAAAAGGAGAAAATGATCTTGTTACAGTCATGATAGAAAATACACTAATGGTCATAAGTGTGCTGAGAAGAAATTATTTTACATTGATTGTGAAGAGGAGGAAGAAAAGGATCAAGAAATGTCAAAAGAAGAGGATATACACCAGGAACCAACCCTAGAGAAAGAGGAAATGGATTTGGCCATATCTTGTAATGCATTGGCAAGAATTACCACTCCTCAAACTCTCAAGATAGAAGGACATATCAAGAAGAAAAAGGATAACCTCACTTTCACGCAGAATCAAATGGAACAACAGGGAGATCGACATCGCAATGAAAGAAGTTTTGATATAGGATACTAGGTATTTTTACAAATACAACCATACAAACAAATGTCCCTCAAGCAATCTAAGAGGGATAATAAATTATTATGAAAGTAATATGGTCCTTACAAGGTGTTGTGAAAGATTGGTACTATGGCATACAAATTGGAGCTTCATGCATCTTCTCGAGTGCACCCAGTTTCCAATGTTTCATGCTTAAAGAAGGTTATAGGTGACAATATCCTATTTCAAACAATATTTCCATAACTCGATGAGGAAGGAAAAATCATATTGGAACCTGAAGTACTCACAAAAACAAGAAATCTACAGCTACGAAATCGATCAATTTTAGAGTATCTCATCAAGTGGAAGAATTTACAGCTGAAGGTTCCATGTGGGAGGATGAGATTTTATATAGAATCATCCAGAACTACTCAAGTGTTGAGGACAACACTTTTTGAAGGAGAGAGGCATGTTAGGTCCCTATACTACTAGTGTAACCCCTTATTGTTACTATTGCAACCCCCTTATTATATTATTGTGCCCATATAGTCCCCATGTTGTTATTATTATGCCCCATAGAAGCCCACTATTGTTATTGTTATTCCCCTACAATATTATTTTTATGTAGGCTCTGATTGTATTGGGACCCGTTAGACTCCTATATATAGAAAGGAGGTCTTGTCATTTGTATCATCCAAGAAGTGTTCATTTGTGTAATGTAAAGGAGGTTTCCCCCTGGAAGATGCTTATTTTGAAGTAGTTGATCTATCTTTTCTATCTTTTTGTGATCTGGTTTCATAACATATTCCTTGAAGAGAGAATGTAAACTAGTCTCCTCTTACCATTATGTGGCTAGATAAGTGAGACAAATTAAAACCAATAATATCCACTAAGAGATTGCAATTGAGGGGAATTTATTATGCCAAAATATGTTCAAAATGCACATCTAAATCCAACCATTTTTTTTTGTTTGTTCCATCCATAAGAACAAACAAAATGTTGTCATCAAACAGGCTTCAATAGTGTTATGGGCAATTTCAGCACCTCAGTTTTACTAACTAGGCAAGCCACTATTTCGAAATTTATTTTAAAATTTGAGTTTTATGTCAATTTTCTATTGGGGAATCCAAATCCATCTTCCTTTTTAGACTTTTCCCAATATTTCCTGGGTCCATGTCTTGTGACTGTGCTTTCCCCTAGGATATAAAATTTTGAAAATTCATCTCTTTGAACCAAAAGCTTGTACCCAAATCAAAGGTTACCCTAATTGAATATTCCTCTCCACATTTTGGCCCATATATGAATTTTTACATGTTAATTAGGATTGGCTGTAGCGTTTACAATAGTTGAGAAACCTTCTAAAGGGTGGTCCCAATTTGAATTCATAAGAAAGAAATTTGCATTCATTTATCATTGAAAGATAACATTTCTGGCATGTAAATCAAGCAATGCTATATCAATTTTTAAAATTTGGCATATGTTCAAAAAAGTAGTAACTTCTGTAAATACTAAATACTAAATATCATGTATTGTATTCTATCAAGTTTCATGTCTATGGCATCAAGCAATTAAATTAGAGGAACTACACTCAAAAGTCTAATTTAGCATAAGAGTACGTTCCCTTCAGGGAAGCTGCATCCTAATGTCTTATGTAACATAAATACACATCTGATATTAGAAATGATATGTCTCTCCTTTCCCAAAGCATAAATTTATGTATAAATAATTTGTGGTAGCCTCAATTTTTTTTAATAAGTTTTCTATATGTATTGGATTCTTTAGCATGTTTAAATTTAGTCTTTTTTATTATAGATCTGGGTGGAGTTAGCATCAACAACTAGCAAGCTAATATTAATAATACTTTAGGTTGGGACAATGTCTAAAGACAGTGGTTTTCCCTCCACAAATACCTACTCCTAAAACTTAATCACAATGAATAACTCTCACTCCAAAAATGCGTAGGCCTAAAATCTCAATCAAAACTAACCAATAAAACCCACTCAAGTACTTAAGTTCACTTAACGAAAATGGAAAAAAAAAACCTTTTCGATAAAATGTATGATAAGAGATATAGAAGTTAGATCATTCTCCCATTGGGATTTGCTCGTTGGAATAATAAAGAAAATCATTGTATAAAGCTAGGCCATTGGACATATTTAGTTATATCTCTTTCTTTTTCAATCAGAATATGTAGGTTAGGATTGGGACTAGATTTCATAATACTCTTTATGGTAGATATTAAAATATTACAAAAATTTAATGAACATGAACGAAGTCAATTGTCTGAAATTTAAATTCCATCCCATGTTCAAGAAGTTGCAATCATTTACATGTGACACATAGATAACACAAACCTGAACTCGCACTATGAAAGCATATTCTATTCTTAGAATTATACATCGATTATTGTCTCTTCTAAGACTCTAGAAATAAATTTTATGAGGAAAATTTTGTACTTTAATGTGAGGAATTGACTTATTTGAAAGACTTTACTATATAATTGGATTAAGATTACAAACAAAACATAAGAATAAAGTCATCACTGTGATAGTGTTTCCAGCCAAATTCACTAAAATAAAGAAAAATAAAATTAAGTTTAATGTGTTAAACAGTTCTTAAATTAATGATTTGATGAAGTTGAAACTCCATATCTATTCATTAATATGCAATCATGTTGTGTGTGGAGCATGATTGTTCAGAGGTCTTTGTTTCAGCCGAATGTATACCCCAAGAAGTTTTGTACTCCCC